>RAHM01000731.1:2441-12656 GCA_003713295.1 Parotia lawesii
TTCCCATTTTCCAGCTGTTCCCCCCCCCCGCACTCCCGGCATGCCTCGCGCGCTCACTGTGACTCGTCACTTTTCGGCCCCGCCCTCCCGCCCCGGTCTCGGCCAATCAGCTGCGCGCACCCCTGAGGCTCCCGCCAATCACCGGCGGCGCTCCGGCGCTCGACGAGGCTGCCAATGGGGAGCGCGCGAGGGCGGGACCACCGGCCGCGACAGCCAATGAGAAGTGGCAGAGGCAGGAGCGGCAGCGGCGACGGCCAATGGGAAGCGGCGGGGGYGGGACCGGCGGCGGCGCGGCGGAGCCGGGGCAGAGACCGGGCCGGGAGCGAGCGGGGACGGAGCGGGGCCCGTGTGGGGACGGAGCCGGGACAGAGCGGGGACAGAGCGGGGACTGAGGGGTGACCGAGGGGTGACCGAACAGCCGCAGCCATGGTGAGACCCGCAGCGGCGCCGGGGCAGCGCCCGGGCCCGGCACAACGCGGGGGAGGCGGGCGGGCGGGCGGGAGCCGCTCCCTGAGGGCCTCCCCGCGGGGCCTGGCGGTACCGGGGGTACCCCGGAGGCTCCTCCTGGGAAGCGGCGGGGCCCGGGCGGTGCCCGCTGAGCTTCTCCTCCCGTGCAGTCGATTATGTCCTACAACGGCGGGGCCGTCATGGCCATGAGGGGCAAGGACTGCGTGGCCATCGCCGCCGACCGGCGCTTCGGGATCCAGGCGCAGACGGTGACCACGGACTTCCAGAAGATTTTCCCGATGGGAGAACGGCTCTACATCGGCCTGGCCGGGCTGGCCACGGACGTGCAGACGGTGTAAGTGAGGCCTCGGAGCCTGCGGGAGGTGTTTGTGCCATAAGTGACTCGTGCTGAGCCAATGTCTTTGTTTGTTCGCGGGGAGGGGAGAAGGTTTGGGATTAATGTACAATTAAACGGTGCCAGTACTCCTGTTCTTAGCTCCCCTCGTGGGAGAGCTTTTTAAATAAACCTTTGTGTGGTTTGAGATCACATCACTGCTAAAATTCGACTTTCACTGCTAAAATTCGACTTTCACTGCTAAAATTTAACTTTCACTGCTAAAATTCGACTTTTACTGCTAAAATTTAACCCAAACTCTAAAAGAAGCTGCACCTGCACGCCCTCCCTGCCGCGGGTGCTGGTGTCTGTGAGCAGCAGAACAATCCAGGCCTGGCTGAAGAGGAGCCTGCCCTGCTTTAATCCCAGCTCTCATCTTTTGCAGCGCCCAGAGGCTGAAGTTCAGGCTGAATCTCTACGAGCTGAAGGAAGGGAGGCAGATCAAACCCCAGACTTTCATGAGCATGGTGTCCAACCTGCTCTACGAGAGGAGGTGACGGCCAGAACCATTTCTGTGTTGGTGCCAGGGAAGGCTGAGGGTGCTGGAGCTGTGTCAGGGGAGGGTTGGGTTGGAAATTAAGGAGAATTCCTTCACCAGAAGGGTGGTGGGTGAGCACTGGGAGTGGTCACACGTCCTCAAACCTGCCAGAGCTCCGGGAGCGTTTGGACAACGCTCGGGGACGGGGTGGGATTTCGGGGTGGGATTTCAGGGTGGGATTTCGGGGTGGGATTTTTGGGATTGTCCCTGTGCAGGGCCAGGAGTGGGACTGGGACTGGATTCCCAAGCTGTTCCCCGGCCCCGGGGCTGCCCTGAGCCGCGCTGCCGCCCCCAGGTTTGGGCCCTACTACACGGAGCCGGTGATCGCGGGGCTGGACCCGCTCACGCACGAGCCCTTCATCTGCTCGCTGGACCTCATCGGCTGCCCCATGGTCACCGACGACTTCGTGGTCAGCGGCACCTGCTCCGAGCAGATGTATGGGATGTGTGAGTCCCTCTGGGAGCCCGACATGGTGAGTGGGATCAGCTGGGATCCGTGGATTCGTGGATTCTCCCTCCTGTGTTAGCTGGAGGCTCTGGGCTTGGGGGAGAGGCTTCGCTCCCGGAGGAGCTCAGAACAGGCTGTGGCTTAAACAGCCCGAGGGGGAAAACCTTGCAGGATTTTGGGGGGGTTTGGATGAAATCCAGGGAGTCAGGGTGGATTTTGTAGCCCAGCTGAACCCCTGTGTGTTCAGATGAAATCCAGGGAGTCAGGGTGGAGTTTGTAGCCCAGCTGAAGCCCTGTGTGTTCCCTGCGTGCCTCAGGATCCCGAGCACCTCTTCGAGACGATCTCGCAGGCCATGCTCAACGCCGTGGACAGAGATGCCTTCTCTGGGATGGGCGTGGTGGTGCACGTCATGTGAGTGCTGCTCCTTCCCTGGCAGGATTCACCCAGCTGGGCACTCAGTTCCCTCCAGGGATCGGTTTCCAGGGTATYCCTAAATCCTGCCCCTCCCACCGGTATCCTTAGCAAGGCTCTGTCCACTCTCGGGAACGATTCCTGGAGTTGGACTCGTGCTGCACAGGGGTTCCCTGGCTGCATTCCCACGGGAAGGAGGATGCTCTGCCCCGGGTGGATGCAGCGTTAACTCCCAGCTCTGTCCCCAGGCTGCCTTTGAAAGAGCCCATTTTGCTTCCTGCAGCATCCCAAACCCGGGAGCTCCCCAGGGGGATGGGTTTTACTGAGTTGTCACACCCAGCTGAGCTCCAGCTGACCCTGCCCGGGCACCTGTGACTTCCCGAGGGAGGGACAAGCTGTGGGTAGGGATTAAACCTGGATTTATCAATAAATAATCTCCTCTTTCCCCCCYTCCAGAGAGAAAGACAAGATCACCACGAGGACCCTGAAGGCTCGCATGGATTAGCCCAGCACAGCTGCTCTGTGGCACTCGGGACTTTTTAAAATAAAACTCTCCACTGAACTTTTCCTTTTGCTGGGTCTGAGCACGAGGACTGAGTTCTCACCCCCAAAACCACCAGGAGGAGGTTTTAGGTGGGAGCAGAGCTTCCCTTCCCCTCTGAGCCAGCTGCAGCAATTCCCTGGATGCGAGGAGCTGGACAGGGGCAGCTTTTCCTGCCAGATCTGATTTGTTCTGACGGCCAGGACTTGGTAAAATCGGTTCTTACTTAATTCCAGACACACTTAAAGAGGCTTCTCCAGTTGTGGTTCGTGGAATCCTGGAATGGTTTGGGTGGGAAGGGACCTTAAATCCCATCCAGTGCCATGGGCAGGGACACCTCCCACTGTCCCAGGGTGCTCCARCCTGGCCTTGGACACTTCCAGGGATGGAGCAGCCACAGCTTCTCTGGGAATTCCATCCCAGCCCCTCCTCACCCTCCCCAGGGAGGAATTCCTTCCCAATATCCCATTTAAACCCTGCCCTTTTTCCAGTTTAAACCCTTCCCCCCCTGTCCTGTCCCCTGCAGGACTCACCCCAGACCGGGTGGAGCAGCAGCTGGGGGTGACCCCTGCCCCCCTCAAAGAGCACACAAATGTACACAAAGTTTTAATTTTATTTTTGTTTCTCTGGTTGGAGACTCTTCTTGTAACATGCATGCATTTCAAAACAGTAACAGTGTCTCAAACTGCTCCTAGCAAACAGACAAGCACAGAGGACTTCAAATTCCTATTTAAAAAACAGCAGTGAAAAAACCTAGAATGTTTTTTTTTCCTTTTTTTTCCTTTTTTTTTTATTTTTTAGGGGTTTTTTTCRGTTTTAGATTAAATTTAATTTATTCACTTTTTTTTTTAATTTTTTTTTTWAATTCAGTTGCACTGATTAGCCCTGCCCACCCTCGTGACCTCTGTGTGTGTGTGTGTGTGGAATCTGCTCGCTCCACTCCCATCCAGCTGCTTTGGCAGCCCCAGAGCAGCACAAATTTGAGTGGTTTCCACTAAAAACCATGTCCCAGCAGCTCTGCCATCCCTGTTATCCACGGGATTCATCCCAAAGATCCAGGACAACGGGCAGTGGCTGAGGGGGACACTGAGAGTGGCTCTGCAGGAGCAGGGAGGGCTCTCGGGGCTGGGTTTGGGCTCCGTAATGGGGACGCCCCCACCRCCCCCCTTGATTTTGGGGGAAAATCCTTCAGCTGGAGGTGAAATTCCAGGTGCAGCTGGAAGGGAGGCATGGAAAAGGACTGCATAGTAGTCATGGATTGGGAGCATCCACCACCACAACCTCCTCAGCACCCTGAGCCTGCCCGCGCTGGGAATCCTCTCCCCGCGGGAGGCGGCTCGGGAAAGCAGGAATTTCCTCCCAAAAAAAAAAACCAAAAAAAAAAGAAAAARAAAAAAAAAAAAGGAAATAAGACTCAAGTGGTTCAGTTTTCCTTGCTGATTGTGCTAATCCAGATTCCAAGCTGGGATTGTTGGGAGTGTGGCCGCCCCTGCTGCCCCACGGGATGGATTCCATTCCCATGGGATGGATTCGGTTCCCACAGGATGGATTCTGTTCCCACAGGACGAATTCCATCCCCATGGGATGAATTCCATCCCCACAGGATGAATTCCATCCCCACAGATGGATTCCATCCCCACAGGATGAATTCCATCCCCACAGATGAACTCCATCCCCACAGATGGATTCCATCCCCACAGGATGAACTCCATCCCCATGGATAAATTCCATCCCCACAGGATGAACTCCATCCCATGGGACGAATTCCATCCCCATGAATGAATTCCATCCCCACAGGATGAATTCCATCCCCACAGGACGAATTCCATCCCCAAGGATGAATTCCATCCCCACGGGATGAATTCCATCCCCACAGGACGAATTCCATCCCCACAGACTGAACTCCATCCCCACAGGACAAATTCCATCCCCACAGGATGAATTCCATCCCCATGAATGAGTTCCATCCCCACAGATGAACTCCATCCCATGGGACGAATTCCATCCCCACAGATGAACTCCATCCCCACAGGACAAATCCCATCCCCACGGATGAATTCCATCCCCATGGATGAACTCCACGATCGTGGCTTTCAGGATGAAACCCAGGCCAGGCAGAGGCGTGGAAGAAACCAGAGGGGAGGCTCCCCCTGCTCCCTGCTGCCAGGAGGGATATCCTGGGGACATTCTCCCAAATCCCAAGCCCTCATCCCAGCGCTGGGAATCTCCTGGGATTCCCTGGAGCAGCCAGTTCCCCGTGGCAAGGCTCTGGAGTGGTTTTCTGGCAGTGCTGGAGCACAGCCCTGTCCCTGCCTTCCCTCTCCCACTCCCATTTCGGAGCTGCCTCCAACAGGGAAGGTGGAAACGCCGAATTCCAAGAGGATTTTGAGTTCAAATCCTGAGGGATCACAAGGAGAGAGCCCCTCAGGGATGTGGATCCCGCAGCTCCTTCCTGCCCTCAGGCACTGCAGAGGGGGAGATGCTGCACACTGATTATTTGCAACTCCAGTGGATCAAATTGTTGCTTTTTTGTGGCCAAAAAAACGCCCCAAAAATCCTGCATTCTGCTGCAAATCCTGTCAGCCCAGGGGGAGCAGTCAAATGCACTTCAGTGGGAAGTGTTCATGCTAAGGACAGGAATATCTACATTCAGCAAAACTAGAACTAAATCCACACCAGAAACAGACAACAAACCAGCACGAGCAGTTGTGAAACCAGAATTGAAAGGGCTGGGTTTTCCTTTTTTTTTTTTTTTCTTTTTTAAATATTCGAGTTCAAAAAGTGACCTAAAACGAGATTAAAAACAAAACAAAACAAAAAAAAAACAAACCAACAAAACGAAACGAAAAAGAAAACAAATGGAAAGAAAAAGTCCCTTTTAAAAAAAAAACAAATCAAAGATTTGCAGCTTCGCTTCTTATTCTGGTAAGAAAAATACTGTCTAGAAACAAAAATGAGCATTTTTAACGTAATGCTACTTTCTCAAAATGTAAACAATATACCAAAAAAAAAAAAAAAAAAAAAGTTAAAAGTTCCACAGCTGAGTAATAACATTATGAAAGTGAAAATTGCATTTCATTCCTTGGATACACACACTGTGGCAGCTGGGCAGAAGGGGCAGGGCTGGGGAAGGGCTCAAGTGAAGAATTTTTGTGGGGCTCCCCCGATCACCCGAGCCAGAAAGAGCCAATTTCATCCCAGCAGGAGTTTGGGGTGGAGGAAGAAAATATTCACTGCTCCCGAGCCCTTTTTGTCACAACTCGGGTAAGGAATTTCTGCAGGAATTCCCTGGGGTTTGGTTCCATTCCTCATTCATTATCAGGGAATTCGGCGAAGGAGATTTTTGCAAGTTTCACTCCCCCTTTCTCTGCCTTTGGTTCGTGGTGTCTGCACTTCATCCACTCCTCCTCCTCTTCCTCTCTCCCTCCCCCCTTTTTCTCCTATTTATTTATTCTTTTTTTAAATAGATAATTTCAAGATAAAACAACTTCCGAGCTACTTTCCCCAAAAAGCAGAAGGGCAAACTTACCAGGCCAAAGTTGCAGATTCAATGCAGATTATTATTATTTTTTTTTTTAAAAAAAACTGTCAGGAATAAAAAGTGATTGCTGTTTAATTCCTAATTGGCAGTAAACTGAAGTGCTTAGCAAGAGAAAAGCAACCCAATGTAATGCCCACAAAACGAAGCTGATGATGCCCTCCAAGTCCTCCCTCTTTTTTTTTTAAAAGTTTTTTTTTTTTTTAAGTTTTAAAGTTATTTTTTTAGCTGCACTTGGCTTGTGGCTTTTGCAGCTCCACACCTTAAGACACGAGAGCCTCCAGCCTTCCCACACCCACAGGGGCAGCAGAAATTCGTCCCACGCCAAAGGGAATGACCAAAAATGCTCATTTCCCATCAGGACCCCTAATTTTGTCATCTCTCCAAGACTCTATTTRCAGTGCACTCTTCAGGGGCTTCAATCTCAGCCCCTCCCAAGGTGAGACCTGGGGGGGATTCACGTCACGAATGGGAAATGGGGGAGGGGGACAGGGAGGGGTGAAGAGGAATTAAAAAAACCCCCAAAAAAACCCCAAAAAACCCCCAAGCCCACATTCAGAATCCAGCCCAGAGGCAGAGTTAAGTTGAGGGAAGTTACCAGGATGTGATGAGCACCAGTTATCTGTCGAAAGGACCCGAACTCCACGCAGCAAAACTGTTACAGCACAGGACAGACATTGCCAACAGCTTATTCCCCAAAACAAAAGGCATGTGTGAAAAACAGTTTCAAAGGCAGATAAGCAACACGTTTCAACTGCGAGAGGTTTTGTTCCAAACTCTAAATCCTGCTTCAAAAGAGAAAGGAAACGAAGAATAAAAAAAAAAACGAACCAAGGAAAACTCCCAAACCAAAGAACCAAGGCGGTGTGTAACTCGGTGCAGCAGAGCTAACGAAACCCGAAGCGAGTCTGCCGAGCTTGGCTGTGAAAGGGTTACGAGCGTTCAGGACGATTTCAGTCACTCCAATCAGTCCCAAATCCTTCAGCAGGGGGCAGGGGGGGGGCTGGAAAATCATTCTGGCGCCAAGAGTTCAAGCATTTGCACTCTGTTGAGCGCGGCTCCAGAGAGGGGTTTGGAGCAGAGGAGGGTGGGAGCAGCCCCAGCTCCCAGCACTCCCCACTGGCAGCGAGTCCAACTCCTTCGTGTGCAAGTCACATTTTTTTTAAAAAAATAAAACAAACAAACAAACAAAAAAAAAACCAACCCAAGCAACCCAGGAACCTCTGTCAGGACACAGATTCAAGTACCTGTTGCAGATGGGGTGGGGAAGGAAGACTGAATGATTAATTAGCTAATTAACACTGGCAGGACTGTGATGGTGACCTCAGAGCCGCGGCCGTTCCTGACTGAGGTGAAAATCTTATCCCGGATCTAYGGGTACAAAAATTGCCTTTTTTTTTTCTTTTTTTTAATGTTTTGGGGTTGTTTTTTTTTCCTCTTTTTAGGAAATCTTCAGAGCTGGCCAATTGAAAAGCAACCCCGGGTCCGAGCACGTCATTAGCTGAGGGTGGTCAATGCCTCTCTCACTTCTCACACTGGTTGTTTTTAGGTTTTAGGAGTTACATCTTTTTTTTTTTTTTCCTCCGAGATCATCTTTGGTAGATGTTCATTTCCCCTCGTCTTTCTTGTAAATCAAGTGCAGTTACAAAAAAAAAAAAAAAAAGGTTTTTTGTCGATTTTTTTTTCTTTTTTTTTTTCTTTTTTTTTTGTTACTTAAATTAACCAAAAAAATATAAAGTGTCCCAGTTTGAATTTACCTAAAGTTCAGCGACTCCTCCTTTTATCAGAGTTCTATTTTTTTTTTTTTTTTCCCCATCCTTGAAATGCTGAGCTATTTTCCTTCCAATTCCTACCGAGAGGGAAATAAAAAGCGGGGTTGTACGTCTGGCTGTTAAAAACAGTCCAAGAAGAAGAAAACAACAACAACAACAACAACAACAACAACAACAACAACAACAAAACGAGGAGTGGTTTTGTGGAATCGGGCACCGCTTCACTCGCACCCAACGTGACCCCGGAGCCACCCCTCGGATGCGGCGCCGCGTGTCCCAATCCCTCCGCACGGAGGGAGGAGGAGGAGGAAAAAACGTCACTAGAAAGAGCGGTGCTGAAACGATGCACTCGGCTTGTTGGAAAAAAGCCCTCAAATCTTAAAAGTCTGGGCACTTCTGTTTAACATAAAACCCCCACTTTTCCACCTGGGTCAAGCGGGTTCGTTGGAGGGTGCGCCTAAGGAGGAGTTTTGGCCGGGGCGCCGCGGTGCCGCACGCTCCCCCTCGCACGCTCGCACTCGCACTCGCACTCGCACTCACACTCACACCCCACATGCTGCTGCTACAGTGTCTGTTCGGTGGCACGGGCTGCAGGAGCCCCCCCTCTGCTCGTGGTTCCTGGCTGCAGGCTGAGCACGACTATGTCAGGATGTTGGAGATGAACTCGTTGAAGCGCTTCGAGTACTGCTCGGGGTTCACGGTGGAGATCTCAGCGCCCGCCTGCAGGGGAGACACGGGGCGGGGGGTCAGGGTGGGTGGGGAAAGGGGGGTCAGGGCAGCAGAGCCACTCTGCTGGGGAGGATGTGTGGCTGAGGGAAGATCCAGCAGGTCTGGAAAGATCCCCAAGGGAAATGATTTTAGTTCCGGCTGCGTCGCCAGAGTCAAGGCATTGGGTTTGTTCCTTTGTGGTTTACAGATTTAGGGAGCATAAAGAACTCGTGGAGATGAGTCAGGGAGGGTTAGGCTGRATATCAGGAGAAGGTTTTCCAGCCAGAGGGTGTCTGAGCACTGGAACAGCTCCCCAGGGAATGGTCACGGCGCCAAGGCTGCCAGAGTTCAAGGAATGTGTGGACAACACTCCCAGGGATGCACAGGGTGGGATTGATGGGATCTGTGCAGGGCCAGGAGCTGCACTCCACGACCCTGATGGGTCCCTCCCACCTCAGCACATTCCATGATTCCACATGAACTCCCCACAGTGGTGCTGGGTGGATGGCTGGACTCGACCTTAAAGGTCATTTCCAACCGTAGCAATTCCCTGATTCCAGGTCCTGCTAAGCTGGGCTTTTTCCAAGCCCTGCTGGGAAGCTCAGGGTGGCTGCCAGGGCACAGGAGCGGGCCCAGGGAAGGGCTGTGTGTCACCCAGTCCGTTCCTGCTCTGTCAGGTGCCTCCAGCACCTCCCAAATGGGGATGGAAATACAAATTACCCCCAACCAGCCAAAGGGAAAACCTTTCTGGGACAGCCTGAGGAGGCACTGAGCGAAGTGCCGAGCACAGGCACTGGAGAATTCCCACCCTGGCAGGAAAATCAGCGTCAGGAGACATCACAAACCCCACCAGAGACGCTGCAGAGCAGAAACCCCAGAACCCACCCGCCCYGGGCCAGGCTCACCCCGTGTTTCACTGTTTTGGCAGCGTGTGCAGCTTTCTTCTTGGTGTCGTAGGGCGTGAGGATGTCTATGATGGCCATGAAATAAACTTCCTTCCTGGGGGCACCTGCAAGGCAAGAGAGGGGCTCAGACCCCCTGGGCACCCCCAGGAACACCCTCTGGGCACCCCCAGCAAGGCAAGAGAGGGGCTCAGACCCCCTGGGCACCYCCAGAAACACCCCCTGGGCACCCTCAGCTGTGCCCCCTCCCCCAGAAACACCAGGCAGGGCTGGTTTGGGGTAACTCAGAGAGAAAGCAAAGGGCAGCTGGAGGCTGCAGAAGGGCAAAGATGACCGGASCAGCACACCAGAGGCTCTCTGAACRTGCCACCCCTCTCCAAGCATCRCTTGTCCCYGCTCCAGCCACCACCAGGGAGTGCCCAGCAAAGCAGAGGTGCTGGGCACGGACAGCCCTCAGGCTCTGCTGAGCCTGGGACACCTCCCCTGCCCTCCACCCTTCCTGCAGAGCTCCTCCA
>RAHM01000731.1:25217-37960 GCA_003713295.1 Parotia lawesii
TCACTTTTCAGCCTTGATCTGCCCTCGAAACCACTTCACTTTTCAGCCCTGATCTGCCCTCGAATCCACTTCACTTTTCAGCCCTGATCTGCCCGCAAATCTACTTCACTTTTCAGCCTTGATCTGCCCTCGAATCCACTTCACTTTCCAGCCCTGATCCGCCCGCAAATCTACTTCACTTTTCAGCCCTGATCTGCCCTTGAATCCACTTCACTTTTCAGCCCTGATCTGCCCGCAAATCTACTTCACTTTTCAGCCTTGATCTGCCCTCGAATCCACTTCACTTTTCAGCCTTGATCTGCCCTCGAATCCACTTCACTTTTCAGCCYTGATCTGCCCTCGAATCCACTTCACTTTCTAGCCCCGATCTGCCCTTGAATCCCCTTGAAAACCAGCCCGTTTTTGCCCCGTCCTCTCCTGCCCAGAGTTCTCCATTTCCCCAGCGCAGACACCTGAGAGGGACCAGCCCAGGCCGAGAGCACCACCAAAAAGTGCTTTTTGTCTCTGCCGTCTGCGTTTTGCAGAGAGATGAGGCTCCGGTCCTGCCCCTCCCAGGTCAGACACTGCCAGAGCCTCACAAAGGGCTCGGACACACCCCGGGGGCTCTCCGGATTTAAAACCGAGGCACATTTCAGACAAACCCACGGACACCTTCAGCAGGAGCGCTGAGAGGGAGGCGCTTCCCGTTTCTCCGCTGCTTTTGCCACGTCCTGGGAACAAAGGAGCAATTCCCGAGCAGGTCAGGCAGCCCCAGGTGTCCGGAGTGACTCCACAAGGACAGAGGGGAGGCAGCAGATCAAAGCAGCCTCAATCCCAGAGGTGCAGAGGGAAAAGCGGGTGGAYGCCAATAAGGATCAGGGAGGAGGGAAAACCTCTTCCACTGCCCARACCGTTCATCCTCAGGCAGCACAATCCAGGGCTGCAAAAACACCTCCTTCCTCTCTCTCTCTGTCGAGCTTTTCCTTCCTGGTCACTGGAATTCTTCAGCAACACCACTCAGGACTCTGAGTCGATGATTTGTTCCTGGCCACCAAAGCCAATTCCTTTTCCAATCAGAGCCACATCAATATTCCGTGTCATTCAGGGACAGCTGTTGGGATGAACGGGCCAGGCATAATTTTGCTTCAAAACCTGACTGTAGCCTCAAAGTGGCAATTAGCATCAGTAAATTGATGGGGAAAATGTGATTTGTTTACTAACAAGATCCAGCTGACGGAGCGTGTGAGCCCCCACTCTCTCCAGGATTCTTTGCAACAGGAATTTGCTCAGGAAAATAAAGATACTTTGTTCCCCTCAAAGCCTTTCAATCAGGCATTTCCAAGCACTTGGTGAGCATTAGTTAAACTTCATTATGCTCCGGGGAAGGAGGTAAAAGACACATGGGAAAATCACTTTAGCATGGAGACAAACCCACAGCTGCAGCAAAACTTCGCTGCTGCTTAACACACAACAGCAACTGGGTGATGGTTTGAGGAAAAAAGCCCCGTTTTCCATGAATTAGAGCATGATTAATCAGTATCCATGCTAACAACCCCCCTTCCAACGCGAGGGAAGAGTGAGTTTTGYAGTCAATAATTCCTCTGGGGACACCAGGATGCTTTAAGAGGGGGGAAAAAAGCATCCCCAMCTCTTCCTGAACAAAGTACTTGGAAAGTTGCTGGAAAGGACTCCTGGCTGTGTCACAGGAACCAGGCAGTGTCCYCAGTCCTGTCAGCCTCAGGGTCACTGGGAAGCATCCATGCTCCCAGTCCTCCCACAGGTGGGCAGAGCTGATGCTTCCCTTGGTCCAAAAAAAGCTGAGGAATGGGAATGTTCAACAACCAACCCATGGCCACACCRGTCAGCGCCAGAGCATGGAAACCAGCAGGGAAATGAGCCCCGTTCTCCTCGCTGAACCACGCAGGAAAAGCCTCTTTTCTCTCCCAGAAAGGAAAAGGGCTCCTGGAATGTGGATTTGAACAGAGCTCCTGGATGAGCAGGTCGGGAGCCAGGGCCTCGGTCATTGCAGGGGCTGGCACGGCCGTGGCCATATGCTGCTCTCTCCAGAGGTCAATTAGAGCCGGGGCTGGGAAGGACAGATCCRGGCTGTTCCCACTGTGCCAGGACCAATTTATGGGATTTGAGCGTTTGATACGTGGCAGATGCTGCTCTGGCTACAATTAACATGGCAACACCAAACCCAAGGCTGCGGAGCGGGGAGCGGCGCGCTGCAAATCCCAACGTTGCTGTTTCCCTGGAATACTAACGAGCTGGGCTCCGTGCTGCCTGGCTCCGCTCCTRAAGGGCCTGGGAGATGGCTGCTGCTCCTCCAGCCAGCAATTGGAGCCTCTGGAGCTGCCTCGGGCAGGATCCACTSAGCCAACAGATCTCGCCGTTCCCACAAAAACGGGATGTTTGTGCCTTGCCCTTGTCAGCAGCCAGAGCCTCTGGAATCTTTTCCAGCTGAGGAACTGGCACCTGGAGGAGCAGCATCACCCCAGCCCTACACACACAGATCCGCAATCACCTCCCCAGCCTCCCTGGGATCCCAGTGCCTTCCACCAGCAGCACCTTACAACCGTTTCCATGGTTCCCTGAGCATCACACAACGCTGTGCTCATCCCTTTGGCTGGGAGATGGCTGCTCCCTTCCAGAACCATCCCAACTTTCCCATCCCGTGCACATGGATCCTACCCAGGGCATGGAGAACACACCTGGAGCACCAGCCATGGAGCACCACACACGTACCCAACCCCCAGGAGCCGCAGCTCCTCTCCCAGTGCCATGACAACGGCGGGAGAAGCTTCCCCAGGAACCATCTCCACGTCTGCTGGATTCAGTGCCTGGCAGAACACTCGGAAATCAAGGCTGAGCCTCTGCGGGCTCCGCTCTCACACAAGTTCTCCCCTCCCCTCCATGGTTTTCTGGTCCAAAATTCAGTTGTTTGACTCACACCACCCACATCTGGCCCCGCTCACAGCGGCCCCACCCCGACCCTGATCCCAACCCTGGCTGGGGACCACCAGGACCCGTTCTTTAAACACCCCAAAGTGGTGTTCCAGAAAGCAGCTCCTGTTGTTGGGCTGCTCCTGCTGCTCTCCAGAGCCAGCCCTGCCCCAGCTGCTCGCCAGCCTGTTTAAGGCTGTTGCCAGACTGGGAGAASGGACCCAGGGGGATTTCTTCAGCGCGTTGCATAAAATGGTTGTTTGTTTGGTTTGTCCGTGAAAAAGTTCATCCCAGATCCGAGCCATTCCGACAGGATCTTCCTGGCACAGCCCCGGGCTTGTGCTGAGAGCTGTTTTCCCCTCCTCCCACAGCAAGGATCCCAGGGCAGAACTCCATGGACACAGCCCAGAGCCTCCTCACTCACTCACCYCTCCTTGTCCAACGCCAAATATCAAACAACCCCCCAAAAGATTTCCAACAAAGCTTAACAGTACTCACGAAATGATTTCCAAACCCATCAGCTGGGTGGATTAATTCCAATTCCCACCCAAGCAGGGCACCAAGATCATCTCCCAGCCACAGCCCAGGACGAGCAGGAGCCCCCTCAGCTCCCAGCCCAGTCACAGCGGCCACCAAACCCTCACCCCAAGAGGGTGGASGGATTTATTGGGAAATCCTAAACGCCTTCCCAAGGGTCAGGAGGTCACAGCTGAACTTTTCTCACCCCCTTTTTCCCAGCCCCTCAGGCCGCGGGTGCTCCTTTCCTGGCAGCAATTTCTTCCCTAATACACATCCGATATAATCTCATTAGCAGCTTAGTGTCAGCGTGCCTTCCTCCCTTTGCCCAAATATCTCACAGCCAAGTGCTCCCAAAGTTACACTGTCCTGATCCAGGGCCTCAAATCCCTGCCAGGCTCCTACTGCCCAGACAGCTACAACAAAGAAAAACACAAAAAAAAACCCACCCAAAAAAGGCCAATTTCCAGCAAGCAACAAACGAATGAAACGGGGAAAAATCCCGCAATTTCCATTTCTTCAGGGCTGCTAATGGCACCACTGATCAAAGGCTGATTAAACTCATTATCCTGCTTCCTGGGCAAGGCTGGGAGCGCTTGGAACATCCTTTGCCTCAAAGACAGCACGGTGCTGAACCACATTTGGAAGCTTTCACTCCAGCCAGGCAGGCCAGGAATGCAAGGCAGATTTTTTTTTTTCCTTGTTATTTGTTTTGGAAAAAAAAATAATCTCGAATCCCTTTCACTCTCTAGGAAACATCCACTAATCCACTGGAGAAATAGGTGTGTCTGAGCCCTAAAAGTGGATTAATTGAGGAAGGGATGAGGCTTCTGGGTTCTCTGACCACCGAGAACAGCACGCAGCACCCACATCCAAGAATCAATCCTCGTGCCTGCCGTCATAAACCAGGGAGAAGTTTCCAGAGAAAACACAGGGATGGGTTTTAGGAATTACCAAAGGAGGCGGATCAGAGCTGAGCCATCACTGACATTCCCAAGGGACCCTCTCACAACCCTGTTCCCAGAGGAACTGAGGCCAAGAGGACACACACGGCCTGAGTCCTGGAATCAAAGGGGACAAACCCGGGGACAAACCCCTCATTTTTGGGGGATGGAGATGGGAGACACATCCATGCTCAAGTGAGGCACAGGATTGTCCCCTCTGGGCTGTGACACAGGGGAATCCCTCACTGGGACAGCCACAGGGACTGTCCTGGGTGGAAACCCGGGGGCTGGGACAGGGGACAGGGCTGTGGGTGCCAAATTCGTGTCCTCAGGGCCCCCCCAGTGCCAGAGAAGGGGATTGTGCCACAGCAACATCACCCAAAACAGCATCACTCTCCCTGCCCAGTCCCGGGGAAAAGGGTGCTGGAAAAGGGGGGCACAAGGACGTGTCTGGGAGGGACACCCCAAACTAGGGGGTCCCCAAACTGCCTGGGGAAGGATATCCAGGAGAAAGGGACCACAGAGCCCAGGGAGGGGCTGGATCAGGGATGGGATGGAGAGGGAGGGAAGGCTGGGATTCAGTGGGGAAGAGGATGGGGGGAAAGCTGCTCTGGAGGGGAGGGAAAAGGCCCAGCCTGAGGGGGAGCGGGGAAGGGTCCGATCGGGGGTGGGGGGCTCGGGCACTCGCTGAGGGGCAGGGCCGGGGCTGAGGGGGACGAGGGGCAGGGCCGGGGCTGAGGGGGATGAGAGGGACGAGGCCCCGCTCCCGGGGGGCTGTGAGGGGCCCGCTCCCGGCTCTGAAGGGCGGGGGTGGGGGGGGTGGGGGCCGCGCCGCCCGCTCTCACCGTGTGGTTCGCCCCCCACATAAGGACGCTGAGCAGCGGCTCCGAGGCCCGGAATAGCTTCACCTTCTGGCACACGAAGTGTTTCTTCTTGGTCTTGGTCTTGCTGGCGCTGAGGGCCGAGCCCACCGCGGCCACGGCGCCCGCCGCCGTCCCCGCGGCCCCCGCGCAGTTCGCGGCCATGGCGGACCCGACCGACCCCCTCCCCGCGCCCCCCTACCAGCGCCTCCGCATGGTTCCGCCCGGCCCGGCACGCCCCCCCCTCCCGCAGTGGTACCGCCCGGCCCCGGCAGCCCCGGCCCGTTAAGCTTCCCCCTCGCCGTCCCTGCCACCCCCCCCCCCGCCGCCGCCGCGGTGGTTCGGTCCCTGCCCCCCCCCGCCCGCCCCCGCGGTGGTTCGCTCCGCCGCGGCCGGCCGAGCCCGCTCCGGCCCCGCGCCGAGGAGGCGCCAAGATGGCGGCGGGCTGAGGGGGTGGGGAGCGGGAGGTGCCATGTCCCGCCCGAACGGGGGGAGCCGCGGGCGCTGGCGGCSGGAGAGCTCCGGCTCGGCCTGCGGCAGGAGCGGGTAGAACCGCGGCACGCACTGGGATGTGAGAGGGAACAACGGAGAGGGATAACGGACGGAGAAAGAGACAGAGGGGGGAAAAAAGCCTCGTTCCCTCCTCCTCTTCCCGGAGATGGTCTCGCCCAGTTGGCGTGACGCGCCCGCCAGGGCCACGCCCCGCTGGGAACGGACCAATCAGCAGCGAGGCGGCTGGAATTATGAATGGGCTGTTACACACGTCACGCGCTGCCATTTAAAGGGCCCGCGGCTGCGCGGGGACCCCGCCGGGGCCCTCGGGGGACAACGGGGACCCCTCCGGCACCGGGGCGCGTCCTGCGGGCTGGAGACACCCGAGAAGGGGCTGCTGCAGCCTCCCGAACCCTCCCCAACCCCTCCCACCCACAGCCAATTCACCCCTGCCCCTCCCACCCCCACCCAGAGCCACAAAGGACATTTAACAAACGACAGTGAAGTTTCTTAATTAAAAAGGCAAAATAAATCTACACTGCTGTACATATACACATTACTTACATTACAAAATCCCAGAGGAATATTTGCTGTCAGCTACGCTCTCTGCTCATTTCCTTTTCCCCCCTCAGACACTGCTTCTTTTGGGGCAAAGATCAGTGAAATAAACACCAGCCACAGACGGCGTGGATGCCACACCGTGAGGTGTGGATGCAAACGGTTACAGTGTGGAACAGGGTCCACGTGGTTCTATCAAATTCCAGGGAATTCCCTCACGTGTGGATTGGCTCTGCTCTGGATTTTAAGGATTAACAAAAATAGGTCTTCAGCTCTGGCATCTGAAAGCGGCGGCACAATTTGGTAATAAAYGTACAAAAGTGGTACCAGTCAGGGTGGGGAGAGAAGGAGAACTTCTGGCAACATGGTAAAAACGGAACCCAAAGGCTCACGAGGCCTCCAGCAAAAGCCCCAAAAAACCCAGAGCCCCAAGTCCTGAACGCTCCGAGGGCTCAGCTCAGGGATCCGGCGCCTCTCTGGGAGCTGGGAAACGTCCCTGGAGAGCTCTCACCTTTGGGAACAAAGTGTCCATGGAACTCCTGCCCTGGGGCACAGAGGCAGGACAAGCTTCACCTCTGCATAAAGTTTTTTTCCAAGGCAGCAGGAGTCCTCTGCAGGGAGTGGATGTTGCGCTTCACCCGATCCTCCAGGGTGGAGGTGGAGGCACTCTCCAGCTTCAAACGGCTGCAGGGAACGGAACCAGAGAGAGGAATCAGAACCCTGAGGCTGAAGGAGAGCAGGTTTAGATTAGAGACTGGWTATTGGGAAGGAATTCTTCCCTGGGAGGGTGGGGAGGTGCTGGGATGGAATTCCCAGAGAAGCTGTGKCTGCCCCTGGATCCCTGGCAGTGTCCAAGGCTGGGCTGGATGGGGCTCGGAGCAGCCTGGGATAGTGGGAGGTGGAATGGATGGGATTTAAGGGATTTAAGGTCCCTTCCAACCCAAACCATTCCACGAAGCTGGGATTTGGTGATCCCAGCTCTGGGCAGCTCCAGGGCTTTGCCTGCCACGAGCACAAGGGGTTAAGTCGCCACCTGTGCTCAGAAATGGTTTTATTGTCAAACACAGGTTTCAGCCCCACGGCCTCACAGGGACTTGCAGGCCTCAAACTGTTAACAAGCTCCCAAAAGCAGAGAATTTCTAAATATCTGCCTTTAAAACACYCCCAGGGCGGCCAAACATCACCAATGCCCCAGCTTGAGTCTGACTCCCAATCGGAAATAAGCAATTTTCGGGTTAAGAGGAAAATTTGGGAATAGCAGGTGTCACCAGCTCTGTAGGACACACAGGAGATGGATCTCCTTCCACGATCTGACCCATCCCAGACACCGAGGCCACCCCCCAGGAGCTGTGGCCTGGATTCCCTTCGGATGAGAAGGAGGGGAAAGACTCACTGGAAGAATTTCCCATCTCTGGTGTCGAGTTTCTCCAGCTCCCGCTCCAGCTCCTCCTCCTTCCGGTGCTTCCTGAGGTTGTTTGCTCTCTCCTCTTCCCTCCACTTGGCGTTTTCCATCATTTCCTGCCGTTTTCGCTCCAATTCCTCCGGAGAGATCTTCCTGTTTGGGTGGCAAACAGCACTGCTGTGAACCGGCTGGGCCCCGCTCCCCTCACCTTCCTCTCTTTGGGATYGTGGAATTGTTAAGGTTGGAAAAGGTTTACATCAACCAAAGATGATTCAAAACGCCCCAAATTAAGGGGATTTAACAGAGTTTTGGTTTTGGCAGCCAATCAGCAAAGCTTGTAAGGACATTTTGAAATATCCCACCTCCATCCCAGCAAAAACCTCTTTTCTCCCTCTCTGATTGAATCGATCTCCAAGATGCTGCTGCTGTCAGGATCCTTTTCTTTCCTGATGGCAGCAGAACAGAATCCCCTAATTAACACTCCACGAGGCAAAGAATTCCCACTCCTGCCCTGCAGGAGAACCAGCACCACACGGATTGCTTCGGGAAGGTGTCCCCGAGGTGCCAACCACACCCAGCAGCACCGATGGGAGCCCTCAGGGACCCTCTGTGTGATTTTTCTGGATGTTTCACCTGCCCTGCTCCAGTCACCAGAGGAAAATCTGGTTCCCAGGTGCCTCTCCCCACTCACCTGGTGTAGCCTGGGGGGTGCTGGCGCCGGTAGCTCTTTTTGGGGGAAGGGCTCCTGGCTCTGCCTTTCTCCTCCCGGCTGCTGTGTCTGCAACCCCGAAACAGCCTTCATTAGCACCAAAATCCACACTTTAAGCACGTTTCTGAACTTCCCCTGGGGTTTTTTTAACACATTCTGAGGCTGGGGTATCTCTCACAGCTGCAGGGTTGTTACCTGGCCATTCTGATAACAAAATCTATTGACTCTGAATGAACTCTGCATTTACTTTTTAATTATTTCATCAGCAAGCAACGAATTCCTGCTTTTATTATTTTATCTGTATTCAATAAAGGTAATTGAACAGCCATGAATCAGTTTGAAGAGAAATGGGAGCCCAAATAAAGCACAAATAACACCTCCAGGGTGTGACTGCAGAGGGTGTCCCCAATAAAAAGTGGGATTGTCCCCTCCTGGGGGCACCCGGGCAGCTCCTGCCTTTACACCCAGGGCAGAAATGCGGGAGATGGGATAACAAGGATTGAAATCCAGGGAATTCCCGTGGTTCCCCCCTCACCCAGGTGAGCCCCCACTCACTGTTTGCTGTGTCTGGAAGGAGATCCTGAGCCCCTGTCGGGATTCCTCTTGCTGGAATGTCTGTGGGGAGAGCGGGACGGGCTCCGGGAGCGCTCCCGGTGCTTGTGGGGAGCTCTGTCCTGGCCGGGGGAGCTCCGGGAGCGCTGGCTCTGCTCCGAGGCTCTCACCTGGAATTCAGAGGTGACACTTTGCYGTGCCTTAATTGAGCCTCCCCTGATGGGGGAGGATTCCCTGAGCCCTCACCCGGGCTCTGCAGACGAACGGGACTCTTCCACGCCTTTGCTCTTAGATAGTTGTTTATTAAGTTTTATCAGAATAGGAGCCAAGGAACAAGATGACTCCTCTTAGAAAGCGCAAGGAAGAAGGGCAGTTATCAAGATTACCGTGTCCTTTTATAGGTAAATTAATCAATGAAAACCCGAAACGAAAGATATTTCTACTTTTCTACCAATGCTCAATAAATTGTTTTGTCACATGAAAGGAACTGCGGCATTTTTTACCCAATCCTCCCAATCCACCTTTGCCACAGAAAATGGTGTAGAGAAAGAAGAAAGAAGAAGGCCCAAAACAACAACAATTCTCCATTTTGAAGGTTTTGTTTCTTATCCACTTTGCTAAATTAACAAACCCAACACCTCTAAATTTTCACCCTATGACAATCTTATACAATGTTCTATCACCCAACTCACACCAGTGTAGACTCTACTTTCTCTCAGAGGGCAGGCAATCCTCTCCATGGACAAAGGTCAAAAACAGGGTTGTCCAGGGGAGTAAAACTCTCTAAAACAGGCAGAGAAACATTCCCTGCACTTCRGACTCCAACACAGAGGGAGCTGCTGAGAGCAGAAAGGTGGGAGGAGAGCTCACACAGGGCAGAGGGGATGAGGTTTGGGTTGGTGGCACAGCTGAGGGAAGGGATTCCTCCCTGGGATGGAATTCCCAGAGCAGCTGTGGCTGCCCCTGGATCCCTGGGAGCRTCCAAGGCCAGGCTGGATGGAGTTTGGAGCAGCCTGGGATAGTGGGATGTGTCCCTGGATGGGCTTTGATGTCCCTTCCAAGCCATCCCACGATTCCACGGATAATGAAGAGCATCTAAACAAACCTCATCCCCAATTCCGAGCAGAAGTCCCACAGAGGTGTGAAAAATTTTAATTTCAAGGCTCAGATGGCTCCAAATTGAATCTCAAATTTATTAAATCGTGTCYCTGCTCTTCCCAAAACTCCTGGTTTTCCCTGTCTCAGGGCACTGAGGGTGTGATACACACATACCTGCAAGCCATATCCCGGGATTTTGGAAGGAGCAGGCTTCCAGGAGGAATTGTCCACCCTCTTCTGAGCCCTAAAAAGAAAACAAATCCCTTTTGAAGCAGGTGAATTGCAGGAACACCTCCATTTTTTTACCATTAAATTCTTTCTACGACACGATAATGATGCAAAACCAACGAAGCGACGACACAAGCATTTAATGAAACATTTAATTGAAAGCATTCATTAGAAAGACAAGCCTCCAAGCTGAAAAACAACCAGAAATGGAGGTGGTTTTGCTGTAAAACTTTAAAACTCACTTATTTCTGCTCCTCTCCTCCTCGCTGCTGGAGCCGTCGCTGCTGGAGCTGCGCCGTCGATGCTTCTTGTGCTTCTTCTTCTTCTCCTTCTTCTTCTTCTTCTCCTTTTTATCCAAACTGTTCTGCAGCTGCAAAGCAAAAAATTCCCTCGGTATCATCAGAATCCCAGGGAAAACCATGGAATTCCCAGTGGGAAAAGCTCCTGGGACCAAACCTGAGCCGTTTTAAGGAGATTTTGTCTCAAAATTCAGGAGTTTAAGGCAGCAAAAAGAGCTCAGTTCCTCATGGTGAATAATAAAAATTGTGATTTTTGCTCTTCCCCAGGTCAGGGCACCCTGGCACACACCCACCAGTGCTTTGATTTTCTTCATTTTCACCCCTAGGACCAAACCTGAACAATTTTAAGATTTTTCTCTCAAAATTCAGGAGTTTAAGGCAGCAAAAAGAGCTCAGCTCCTGATGCTGAACAATAAAAATTGTGATTTTTGCTCCTCCTCAGGTCAGGGCACCCTGGCACACACCCACCAGTGCTTTGATTTTCTTCATTTTCACCCCTAGGACCAAACCTGAACAATTTTAAGATTTTTCTCTCAAAATTCAGGAGTTTAAGGCAGCAAAAAGAGCTCAGCTCCTGATGCTGAACAATAAAAATTCTGATTTTTGCTCCTCCCTGGGTCAGGGCACCCTGGCACACACCCACCAGTGCTTTGATTTTCTTCATTTTCACCCCTGGGACCAAATCTGAGCCATTTCAGGAGATTTTCCCTCAAAATTCAGGAGTTTAAGGCAGCAAAAAGAGCTCAGCTGCTGATGCTGAATAATAAAAATTGTGATTTTTGCTCTTTCCCCAGTTCAGGGCACCCTGGCACAC
Source organism: Parotia lawesii (assembly GCA_003713295.1). NCBI lineage: Eukaryota > Metazoa > Chordata > Aves > Passeriformes > Paradisaeidae > Parotia > Parotia lawesii. The sequence goes on from RAHM01000731.1 coordinate 36,615, forward strand.
ACCCACCAGTGCTTTGATTTTCTTCATTTTCACCGGATTGTTCAAAACTTCTCTTTTCTTTTCCTCCTCYCTCTTCCTAAAGCAGGGAAAAAAAAAAGAATAAAAAGAATAAATCGGTATTTTTAAACAGCTCAAAAGGTCACATTTTTATGGGGAGGATCCATCAAGAAACACAGAAAGYAGGAAAAAAGATGAATGGGAATTTAGCAAAATTTAGCACAACAATTTTCTGCTCCTTTTGAGATTTGCACGACAAGGATTTGTTTCAAAGAGAAATGTCCTCATGAAAATGTAAATAAATGTCTTTATAAAAGTGTAAATCAGCATCTATAGAACAATATCAATAGAAATATTTAATATATAAAAATAGATAAAATATAAACAAATATCTATATAAAAATGTAAATAAATCTCTATAAAATGTAAATAAATATCCATATAAAAATGTAAATATCCACATAAAAATGTAAATATCCACATAAAAATGTAAATATCCACATAAAAATGTAAATAAATATCTCTATAAAATGTAAATAAATATCTCTATAAAATGTAAATATCTAGATAAAATGTAAATAAATATCTAGATAAAATGCAAGTAAATATCTAKATAAAATGTAAATAAAGATCTTGATAGAAATATAAATATCTTTATAAAAATGTAAACAAATATCTATATAAAATGCAAATAAATATCCATATAAAAATGTAAACAAATATCTCTATAAAATATAAATAAATATATAAAATATAAATAAACATCTTGATAGAAATATAAATATCTTGATAAAAATATAAATAAATATCTTGATAGGAATATAAATAAATATTTTTATAGGAATACAAATAAATATCTGGATAAAAATGTAAAGACATTTATAAAAATTCAAAACCATTTCTAAGCTTAAAGGCATTTATAAAATGTATAAAGATGTAAAAAAAGCCTTCCTACTGGTTACAACAAATATCTTTACAAAATGCAAATACAAAATATAAAAAAAATATATAAATACATAAAAATTTAGAGCCATTTGTAATTTTAAGGATGTTTAAAAAAGGTCTTTACCTCGTTTATAAGATAAACGTATTTATAAAAGTGTGGAGATCTTGATAAAAATTTATAGACATTTATAAATGTAAATATATTTATAAGAATTATAAACCTAAAAACATGTAAAAAATGTCTTTACAGTGTTTACAAGTAAACATCTTCAGAAAAAACTTCATATTTAAATGTGYAAAGTTATAAAAACTTTATAGCCATAAACGTAAAACCATAAAATTTATACATTTAAAGACACTTAAAAATGTCTTTACACTGTTTGTAAGATAAATATCTTTATAAA
>RAHM01000732.1:0-11283 GCA_003713295.1 Parotia lawesii
TTTTGTAATAAAGCTATTTTACATATAGCATCTATTTGTGACAAAGCCACTGTTACAAAAGCTACTTTTAACATCACTTATTTTAACATTTGCAGAAAGGCAATATTATAGCATCTATTTATCACACCTTCCTAGAGAGAGCATCCTGCAAAGAACAACTCTTCTAGGGGCGAGGGCAAGCCTCCCTGGACAGCAAATGATCTCAGCAAATGTAGTGATTTCTCAGCTACAAGTGATTTCAGCTCTTGTGATTCAGCTCTTTGTGAGATCACCCGAGGCAAACTCAGGGACAGAGAGACAGGAGGCCTGTATGGCAATTCCACAGAGATAGCTTTAATTGTCCAGCAGTCCCTATGAAGGGGAGGCCAAGGACAGACGCTCCCCTGGCTTCAGGGCAGACTCAGGGCCTTTTTATGGGAAAGGCAGGGGGTGGGGTAGAAACCAATTAGCCAACTGGGTACAAGGTATTACCATAAGGAAGCAAGGCATGCTGGGGTGGTTCCCTGGTCACTGTAACCTAGAAGTAAGTTGCTTGTCTCTGGAGAGAGTCCTTTTGCCCTTAGGCCTCTCTTCTCCAAGGGAGCACAGAGGGCTCTTGTGCCAAGAGTTCACAGCCCTCCACAGTGCCTGTTGCTGCAGTTTGAGTCCTTCTCCTCCTCCTTCAAGCTGCAGTGCTTGTCATGGGGGTTGTGGTGACCACAGATGGTTCCTTAACCCTAAACAAGACCTGAACCACATGCAGCAACATGCTGATTCCTACCAAAAGGGCCAGGATGGTTTCAATAGTATTCAAAGGATAAGCAAAACTTTTAAAATTCTCAAATGCTACTGTAATCAGCCTGGGGGAAAAGGAAGGGAGGAAGGGAGGAAGGGAGGAAGGAAGGAAGGAAGGAAGGAAGGAATGCTTTAAAGAACCTAGAAATGAAACAACACACTTTCGAGATAATATTAGTATAGGAGATAATATAAAGGCTGGTCTTTATTGGAGGCCTCCAAGGGAGCACAAGTGATGAAGCAATCCTTCCTGGTTCAACCCTCTCTGAATGCCGCACCCCCTTTAGATAGGGACTAAATGTTGTTTATAAAAATGAGTCTTGAAGAGCTGTTTTCAGCCTTGGTTTCCAGGAAGAACCAAGATAGGATGGGAGCTTTGTACCCCCCAGGGCTTAGAGCCTCTGGAATGTGTTTTGTGATATGGAATATCCCTTTGTCCAGTTTAGATCAGCTGTCCCAGCTGTGCTCCCTCCCAGCTTCTTGTGCAGCTCCTCCCTAGCAGAGCATGAGACACTGAAAAACCCTTGACTCAGGGTAAGCACTGCTCAGCAGCAACCAAACCATCAGTGTGTTATCAGCATTATTCTCATACTGAATCCAAAACACAGCACTGTACCAGTTACTGAGAAGAAAATTACCTCTATCCCAACTGCAACCAGGACAAAGACGTAGTTAAAAAGTTTAATGAGAGAGAATCATTCAAAGTATTTTTTCAGTTAAAGTTCACTTCATAGTAGCTTGCTGTGTTTTTGACTGAATAAAAAATGGATGCAGCTCCCCTTGAATGAGGTTTTTTTCTTTGCTTTTTACACTTTAGAATTTTGAATTATTTTTTAATTTTCTTGAGTCACAGCAATGTGAAATCTCAGTGTAAATGTTCTCTTCCCCGCCCCTCCCCAGCATTTTACATGGCTGCTTGTTCTGATTAGGTTTTGCTCATTTTGGTCATTGATAGTACAGCTTCAGACTTGGGAAGATTGAGGAAGATGCTTTTTAACATAGAGTGACAGTAGAAACGAATTAAGTTTGTGAGATGCTATTGATGATGCTTATTTAGTGCAGTAGATTTGTTGCTTATGCTGTTGAATTAGTAGAACTTTCAAGACTTGCTTTTGACTTGAGTAACTGAAAGCTTACCTGCTGCTGTTTCCCTGCATTCCACTGTCATTTCTCCTCCTTAGTGCCTTCCAGTTTGAAGGTTCTTTTGTTTTAAAGTATTTATTTTCTGTGACAAAACTCAGAAGGATGTCTGAAGCGTATATACTTGTGCTGGCAAATACAACATTGTAGTAATATGAAGTTCCACCTGAACATGCAGAAAAACTTCTTTATTGTGTGAGTGGCCGCACACTGGAACAGATTGCCCAGAGACGTTGTGGAGTCTTCCTCACTGGAGATATTCAAAACCCACCTGGATGCAATCCTGTGTCGTGTTCTAGGTGAACCTGCTTTAGTGGAGGGTTAGATCAGATGATCTCCAGAGGTCCCTTCCACCCCAAATCATTCTGTGATTCTGTGAATTTTCATTTATCAGGCAGCTTTACAGTCCCAGAATGTTTTTGCTTAATAGACTGGATGCTGTCAAACATATTTTGGCAAACTTACTTTGCAGTGGCTTAATGCTTTCCTCCTGATGGCACTTTGGCAGTTTCCTTCCAAAAGTAGATCAACTGAAAAAGCTATATTTTGCCCTTTAATAATTTTTGTTTTTGAGGTGAATATTCAGCAGAAACAAAATAACTTTGCATGAATGTTTGATATGTTGTCTTAATGCTCTAACTGCTTTTCTACATGCATTTTTGTATAATACAAAGCTTCTGTGCATTGAAAATGTCAGCAGAGCTTGAATTACTGGTCATGTGCTGGTTTGAAAACAGTAAAACATTTTGAACTGCAGCAGCTGAAGGGCAAAGGTGAAACATGCCTGCTCCATAAATAGTAATGAACACATGCTTTTCTGTGTGCAAATCTTTTATTGTCCTTAGATAATAACAAGCAAGCTTTTTATTTTAAAGGCTGAAACACTAGAATTCTTGAGTGGGTTTTTTTGAGTGCAGAAATACTGCCAACAAAGGTTTTTAACTGTAGTGGGTTGATCCTGGCTAGGTGTTAGGTGCCCACTAAGTCGCTCTATCACCCCCTTTCCCACTGGGACAGGAGAGAGAATAAGATGGAGCACAACCAGCAGGGTAAGATAAGGCAGTGTTATTACAGTAAAAGAAAGGAATAAGCAGAGATCTGCATGCGCAAAAGCTAAAGAGGAAAAAAAGGTCAGTCTCTACTCATTAGCAGTGATGTTTCGACACTTCCTGGGAAGCAGGGCTTCAGCACGCATAACGGTTCTTCCGGAAGGCAAACACTGAAAACTCATGAATGCCTCCTCTTCCTTCTCTTTCCTTTAGCTTTTATATCTGAGCTGATGTCATATGGTATGGAATATCCTTTTGACTAATTTGGGTCAGCTGGCCTGGTTGTGTCCTCTCCCAGGATGGTTGATGGTTGGGCACTGACACTGTCTTTGTTCATTATCGCTTTTTTCTTGCTCTTTGCCAAAATTTATTTTTCATCAGATCATGTCCTTTCTGCTACTTTAACTCCCTGTAACATACAATTTACACTATAGGTTATTCTTATTCCAAGGTTAAATCTCTTTGAGGTACACACCGGGTCTTCCCATCCTCTTGCATAACTCACCAAGTACACTCAGGTTTTTGGGCAAAGACAATCCCACGAATGGGTTTGCTTTTTCTCATGGGAGAAGAAATCCACACTGACTTTCCCAGCCACTTTCCTATGTGTAATGCAGGAACCTTGTTTTTTTTTCACAGTGTCTAAGGGCTTCGTTTGGGTGGGACCAGGGTGTGAATGCTAAAAGCCTAGCTGCAGAGAGATTTCTCAGTTTTCTGACAGTGTCTGTGTGAAAGCCTTGCTTTCTCACGGACGCTATGGGAAAACAGTTGAGAGATTTTGTAAACTATGGTATTGTTATGATACCAAAGAGAAAATATCTGAAGTAAGTGTTGTTGGGTTCAGCCAATCCCTCTGGGGGGCGGTTGGTCAGTGAACCAATAACCTTATGTCAGTGTCCAGCGTGCTAAGGTATATAAGCAAATTTGTAAATTAATAAAAGGTCAGTTTCTTCTCATCCTAAACCATCCATGTCACTTTTTTCCTCAGTCTCTGCTCGCTAGCGACACCAGGGCAGTTAGCAGATCTTCTGTTATTGACTAGCCAAGTGGCTTCTGCCAAGTTCACATTTCAGTGCTTTCTTGTCTCATTACCTAATGCCTTTAACATAGTTTTCAGCAGCCCATTATATCTTTCAATCTTTCCAGAGGCCTGTGGATGATAGGGAATGTGATATATCCACTTAATGTAATGCTTCTTTGCCTAGGAGTTTATAAGATTATTTCAAAAATGTGTCCCATTGTTTAACTTAATTCTATCTGGGGTTCCATGTCACCACAAAATGTGTCTTTTGAGACCTGAAATCGTGTTTTGGGCAGTGGCATGGTTTACTGGGTATGTTTCCAGCCAGCCAGTTGTGGCCTCAACCATGTTGAGGATATAACTCTTGCCTTGGTGTGTTTGTGGCAATGGCCCAATGTAATTAATTTGCCAGGCTTCACCATATTGGAAACCTAGCCACCGTCTTCCACTCCAAAGAGGCTTCATTCGTGTGGCTCGCTTGATGGCAGCGCATGTTTCACACTGATGGATAACTTGTGTGATGGCCTCCATGGTCAGGTCTACTTCTCGATCACGAGCCCACCTGTATGTTGCATCCCTTCCAAGATGTCTTGATGTTTCATGGGCTCATCGGGCTATAAATAGCTCACCCTTTCTTTCCTAATCTAGGTCTACCTGAGCTATTCTAATTTTGGCAGCCTTATCTACTGATTCATTGTTTTGATGCTCTTCAGTGGCACAACTTCTGGGCACATGGGCATCTACATGACGTACTTTTAGAGTCATGCCCTCCCCTTCTTCCCCTCTCCCTTAGCTTATATATCTGAGCTGACATCATATGGTATGGAAGTATGGAATATCCTTTTGGCTAATTTGGGTCAGCTGGCCTAGTTGTGTCCCCTCCCAGGATCTTGCCAACTTCCATCCCTTTTGGTGGGGGAAGGAATGTTAGAGGGACAGCGCTGCTCGGCAGTAGCCAAAACACTGGTCTGTTATCAACACCCTTCCAGTTACTAATGCAAAGTACAGCACTGTAAAGGCTGTGAACTTTACCTCGGTCAGACCCAATATAGTAACTTTGAATAAAAGAGGAATTTTCCCTTTGAAGAGAAATACATATTTTGAGTGAGGGCTTGCAGCTTTTAGCTGAAGAGACTTTTTTTGTTCCTTTGGATCTTAGTGAAATGTCATTATCGTTGAGTCCCTGTGTCAGTTTGAGACAAATTTGGAGGAAAATATCTTTTGATAGAAGGCAGGTTACAACCACCCTTCCCTCACTAGGTTCGGGAAAAAAATATTTTTTTCGGAGGAAAGTGAAAGAAAAAAAATTATTTATTTAACAGACACAATGCACAATGGAAAAGAATAATGTTAAATAATAAAACTTCTCGCTGTGGAGAGAACTTGGTAAAATTCAAAGTTTTTCTGTAGGTGTGGTTGTGCTCTTTCTGGAGCTGGGGTGTGGCCCCTCTAGGCTGTGGCGTGGGCTTCTCAGTGTTGGTGATCCGGATTGGAGCAGAACAGTTTAAGGAAAGTTTTTGTTTTAGCTAGCAAGTTGGCTAAACAGTAAAGAATTTTAATTTTCTGTCTCTCTCTTGAGAAAAGGAGCTGAGAGCTGGGAAAAATTGGAAGGTGCTTTTCTCCGTTCTTCAGCAGCAGCAGCTATTATCTCTGTGTCTTTGGAGCATAAACTGCTTTGAAAAGTTCGTCTGGCTTTTTTTTTTTCACACTCAGTTTTAAAGACACAGAAAGGCACAGGAATCATGTTTGGGCATAGAGCGGCGATAGGGGATACACATCATAAAGTCACCTTAAGACATTCCACCTTTTATCCTATGTTGTCGGTTTAATGCTCAAACTAACATATTTTACTTTTACACACACACGTTAATACATACATATATATACACATATATACAGTTATGTATAAACAGTGACAGTGACATTCAGCAAGTAGTGGTATATAGGCATTCCACATTACATGTGGCTCTAACTTAACATCAAATCTTCCTGTGGTACACAACGTGTTGTTCCATCTTTCTGCATTACCCGCCATGTGCAACTAGGTTCTTGAGCAAAGACAATTCCATGGATGGGTTTGTTTGTACTCGAGGCAGAATTAATTTAAACAGTCTTTTTTAACAGTCTTCTGACATGCATTACTGGAACTTTATTTCTGTTTACTGTATGCAGGGGCTCAGATTGGGCTGGCCCAGCTCGGTTGGTAGAACTTTGGGTGTTAACTAACTAGGTGGTTTTTGCTAGATGTTGCTTTTAATTTTTGTAAGTTTTTCCACCCAGTGCTTTCAAGGTGGTTTTTAACAATTTATTGAACCGTTTTACTTTATTTGCAACTGGTGCATGGTAAGGGATATGGTACACTCACTCAATGCTATGTTTCTCAGTCCAGGTGTTGATAAGGTTGTTTTTGAAATGAGTCTCGTTGTTAGACTCAATTTTTTTGGGGGTACCATGTTTCTAAAGGACTTGTTTTTTAAGATTTAAGACGGTGTTACAGGTCGTAGCGTGAGGCACAGGGTAGGTTTATAACTATCTCATAGTGGTTTTTACTATTGTGAGTACGTAGCGCTTGTCTTGGCGTGTTTGAGGCAGTGTGATGTAATTAATTTGCCAGGCCTTCCCATATTTATATTTGGACTACTGCTCACCATACTATAGGGGTTTTACTTGCTTGGCTTGTTTGATTGCAGCGCACGTTTCACAATTATGGATAACTGCTTCAGGTGCCGTTTGGGCTAGCTCGGGGTCCTGGCACCTAGCATTCCCTGCCTGCCCCGGGCAGAGGCTGGACGGGACTGATTCTCGGTGCGGGCAGGCGGGCAAATCACCGATCGGGTTCGCTCCGTCCACTGATGGCTATAGCACTCAAAAGAGGTAAGAAGAGGCGGAGGGGTACTCCGTGGGGAGGAAGGGTTTATTGGAACGTGGCAGAAACCACGGAGCAATCCGCTCGCCACGTGGAGTGCGGGCTGTTTTGTACCCTGACAACACGGGCGTGGAAAACATACAGTAACCAACAGACGTTAACCAGGGGATGTTACAAAGGCGGGGAGAAGGAATTACAGCAAATGAGACAAGGGGTAGGTGGGGAGAACTGAAGACAATGGCAAAGGCACTGATCACGGCTTCTGGGATGCTTCCGGTAGCTTTAGGGGTTCTGGGCTGCAGGTGCCTCAAACCAGAAAATTCTACGATCCCCTTGGTTCTGCTGGTCATGGCTCACTGCAGATAACTTGGGAGATACTGTCCTTGGTTAGATCTACTTTTTGGTCTCATGCTTACTTATAGGTGGCATTTCTGCTTTGATGTCTTGAGGCATCATGGGCTTATTGAGCTAGGAATAACTTTCTCTTGTGTTTCTAATTTTTTATTTGTGATACCTTTATTTTTGCAGCTTTACTTGCTCGTTGTTTCGGTGTTCTTTATTAGCCTTACTCTTGGGGACATAGGCATTTATATGATGGACTTTCACAGGTAGTTTTTTTACCCGGGCAGCGATGTCTTTTTACTTTTTAGCAGCTCAGATTGGTTTTCTCGTACGCTGTCAATTAGCTTTTTCTCATTTTTCTAGTCATCTTCACAGAATATTGGATACTATTTATGAATCAGTGTAGAGGTATCGCTTTGGTTATTTTTTTCTTTTAGTAATGTTTAGGGCCAGTTGAACGGCTTTGATTTTGGCAAGTTGGCTTGATCTACTTTTTCCTTCAGTAGCCTGATGTCGCAGTTGAGACGGACGTGACACTCACGAATAACGCACACCAACTTCGGCAGAAGGCAAAAGGACAGAAAAGACATTTTATTCTACAAAGTCTCCATTTATATAGTCTCTTGGCACTCATGCTGTGTCCTCATAGGCTTCTACATTAACACCTCTTAAAACTTATTGGTAGGTTGCAACCACCACCCATAAGAAAACAAATCTAAGCTAAAAMCAACATCCCTYRGACAGCTGTGTGTTTTCTTCTCTTGTTTTGGTTTCTTGCTTCTGTTGATGCTAAAGTTCTCACGGGTGCAAGCTGAATTCTCAAGGGTAAAGAGTAATTGTGCTCAAATCAATGTCTGTGAAGCTTTCTGACCAGCTGTCAGTTTCCACAGCCTCTGCAACTTGTTGTGTGGGATTTTATATGGCTGTTTTTCACTTTTGTTTTATTTTTACAATGCAACAGGAACTGTCGGTGAAAAGAGCATAGTGTATGTTTTTTGCTGGCAGTTGGTTGTATGGTGGAGCTTTTTTAGCACGTTACTTGTTTTTGTTCTTCATCAGTGAGACTAAAGTTTTTACTTTTGGGTTAATTTGTGATTTTTTTAAGATTTCAGGGCGATTTAGTTTTTCGATATGGGCGCGCTGTGTGATGAGAGCAATTTATTTGTTCCATGTGGCGTTGGTGGCATGGTAGGTAGAGGGAATTTTTGCTTTGAACATTTACTCCAGCACTGGTAGTCGGGGTGCCAGGAGGAGCTGTGTTTCAGTGTTGATTACTTCTGAGGTGGTTTGGACTTCTTTATAGGCTGCTAAGATTTTTTTTTGTTGGAGTGTAGTTGGCTTCAGACCTTTTGTAGCTTTGACTAGAATTTTAGTGGTCGGCTTCGAGTATCACCAGGCACTTTTTGCTAAAGGCTCTAGGACAGACCATGGCTCCCAGCTGCAGAGTAGAGCACGTTTTTTACTTTTGGTCTTGTCTTGATTGGGTTAAGGGCTACTGTATGAGCAATCTTTTGTTAGATCTGGGTGAAGGCTTGTTGTTTAGGGCTCTAATGGAAATTATTTTTTTTGCGGGTAACTAAGTAGAGAGGACTCATCATTTGGTTGTACTCAGGAATATGCATCTTCTAAAAGCTTATGGTACTTAAGAAAGTTTGTGGGGTTTTTTGGTTGGTTGGTGGAGACATTGCTGTGATCTTATTGATGACTTTGGTGGGAATTTGATGCCGTTTATTTTGTTATTTTACTTTTAGGAATTGGATCTCTCGAGCAGGTCCCTTGCCTTTGCTCTTCCTGATGGCAAAATTGGCTTTCAGGAGAATTTGGATGATTTTTTCTTTTTTTTTAAACACTTTTGTTGTGGKGTKCTTTCACACAATGATGTCATCAATRYRYTGCAGATGTTTTGGAGCTTSACCTTTTTTTAGTGYAGTTTGGATTAGTCTATGGCAAATTGTAGGACTGTGCTTTCACCCTTGGGGCAAGTGGTTTTAGGTGTACTGCACGCCCCTCTAGGTGAAGGCAAACTGAGGCCCACACTCTGGTGCTAGAGGAATGGAGAAAAATGCATTGGCAATCTCAATAGTGGCGTATCACTTTGCTGTTTTGGATTCTAGCTCGTACTGGAGCTCTAACATGTTTGGCACAGCAGCGCTCAATGGTGGAGTCACTTCATTCAAGGCGCGATAGTTTACAGTCAATTTCTATTTTTTTCGGATTTGCGCACAGGTCAGATGGGACTATTGAAGGATGAGTGGGTTTTGCTGATCACCCCTTCCCTCTCTAGCTCACGGATCATTTTGTGGATGGGAATTACAGCATCTCTAGTTGTCCGGTACTGCCAGTGGTGCACTGTCGAGGTGGCAAATGGTACTCGTTGTTCTTCCCCCTTCAGAAGGCTTATTGTAGATGGGTTTTTGATAGTCTAGGCAAGGTGTTTAATTGCTTAATGCTCTCTGTTTTCACAGCAGCTATTTTAAAAGCTCACCTGAGTCCCTTTGGGTCTCTGAAATACTCGCTTCGGAGGAAGTCTATGCTCAAAATGCACGGGGCCTCTGGGCCAGTCACAATGGGATGTTTTTTCTATTTATTTCCAGTCAGGCTTACTTTAGCTTCTAGCAGGGTCAAATCTTGTGATTCACTTGTCATGCCAGCAATAGAAACAGATTTTGCTCCCACATGTTGCGATGGGATTATTGTGCACTGCGCATCAGTGTTGACCAAGGCATCATATTTTTGTGGTTTTGATGTGTTAGGCTAATGAATTTACATAGTCAAAAAAATATGGTTTTCTTTGGCTTTTACTTGGTTAGAGGCAGGGCCCCTCTAGTCTTGGTTATTTTTGCTTTTTTGGGCATACATTTTAGAGGTTCCTTTAAGGGGATTGGACATGGTTTTTTTTTTATCATACTTGGCAGTTCAGCTACGGGCAACTGGAGTTACTTCTTTTTTGGTGGAACTTTTTTTTTGAGTCTTGCGCTCTTTCAATTCACACACTTGTGCTGCTAGAGCAGAAGTGGGTTGTTTATCTCACCTCTTCATGTTTTTTCCATTATCACACAGGAAGAACTACAGCTCACTTCGTGGGGTGTACTTTTTCTCTCTAGTTGGGGGACGTTTGCATCTGGTAACAGAATCTCTGATCTSTACCGCTGAGATTTGGAGAAGGCCCTTTTTAATCTCTTTCTTGAGTTCTTGGTGATTTTCTTCCATCTTATTTTCCAATTTTTGCATACATGTTTTTACAGCTGCGATTTTTGCATGTGTTGGGCTATGCACGACATCTGCATATGCTCGGAGCTTCGTTGCCATATCCCGCACGGTCTCAACTTGGTCATTCTTTCTCATCATTGCTAAAGCAGAAGCGTATTCTCGTGGCCCAAGTCGTATGAATTTTCGCCACATCACTGGGTTAACTGGGACCCTGTCTGGACTCTTCAATTTTTGGTCATCTGTGTAGACAATTTCTACCACCACTAGTTCTCTCAAGCGTTGGATCCCTTGTTCTATGGTCTTCCACTGGGTTTGTTGCATATAGAAATTGTCTGGATACAGGTATCTTTCTTTCGCGCTACTTAAGACCCGTGTCTAGAGATTGACAGTCAGCACTCTTTATTATCGCTTGGTCGATAGCCGGATCACATGACAGGGATCCCAAATGCTTCGCTTCAGTACCGTCCAGCATTGTATCACCTGCAGTGTCCCAAATATGGACCATCCAACTTATTATGGATTCATCAGACCATCGGGTGTAGTCTTTTCTTAGGGTACGAAGGTCCTTTATGAACATGGACTCAGTAATGGTTTCTGTGCCTGAGTCAGTTGGTGGCTTTGAGGTTCCTTCCCCCGCATCATCATTATTTTTCACTGGGCGATCGGTTTTGGTTGTATGCTTTTTTCTCGTAGTAGGAGCAACTGTCAATGGCTTAGGCTTGCTGTCTGGTTTGGCTGCAGCCTGAGTGACTAGGGCGTCTGCTGATTTATCTTCCTGCCCCTCTGCCTTTATCTGCTGCCTTACAGTACCTAGCAGTGTGCGATAAGCATATGCCAAGGCCCAGCATATTGCAATGAGCTTTTTTTTTATTAGAATTGTC
>RAHM01000732.1:12401-29216 GCA_003713295.1 Parotia lawesii
GCCTCAGCTAGCAAGCTGGCTAAACAGTAAAGAATTTTAACTCTCTGTCTCTCTCTTGAGAAAAGGAGCCGAGAGCTGGGAAAAAACGAAAGGTGCTTTTCTCTGCTCTTCAGCAGCAGCAGCTGCTATCTCTGTGTCTTTGGAGCATGAAGTGCTTTGAAAAGTTCGTCTGGCTTTTTCTTTTTTTTCTTCTCTCACACCCAGTTTTAAAGACACAGAAAGGCACAGGAATCATGTTTGGGCATAGAGCGGCAATAGGGGATACACATCATAAAGTCACCCCAAGACAGTCCCCATGCAGGTGATTCCTTTTGCCTTCTTTCAGAACTATGTAACATCTCTCTTTTTGGCAGGCTATAACTTACTGCTGGTGAAAGCTTTCCAGCAAAGCACAGTTCATCTTTTGGTTTTCATGCTACAAGATTTTGATATTTTGTTTGAAGAACATTAGACCCTGAGATTAGCTCAGTTCGTTAGAGCGTGGTGTTAATAACACCAAGGCTGTGGGTTCAATCCCCATATGGGCCATTCACTTAAGAGTAGGATTCGATGATACTTGTGGGTCCCTTTCAGAATATACTGTGATCTGTGACCCTGAGATGGTTAGGTTCAAAAAGATTAAGGCTATATTTGTAGGATAGGAATAGCCCTTCCTGTTCAGTACTCTACAATGTTGAGGGCTACTGGAGAAGGCAGCCTTTGATCATAGGATCATGGAAAGGTTTGATTTGAAAAGGACTTTAAAGATCATTTAGTTCCAACCCCCCCTGCCATGGGCAGGGATGCCACCACCAGATCAGGTTGCTCAGGGGCCCATCCAACCCAGCCTTGAACACTTCCGGGGATGGGGCATCCACAACTTCTCTGGGAAACCTGTTCCAGTGCCTCAGTACCCTCTGAATAAAGAATTTCTTCCTAACATCTAATCTAAATCTCCTGTCCCTATCTACCCATCACTCTCCCTCTTTTTTATAAGTCCCCTTTAATTACTGGAAGGCCACAATGAGGTCTCCCTGGAGCCTTCTCTTCTCCAGGCTGAACAGCCCCAACTCTCTCAGCCTGTCTTGGTAGGCGATGTGCTCCAGCCCTCAGATCATCTTCATGATCGTCCTCTGTACCTACCCCAGCACGTCCATGTCTTTCTTGTGCTGGGGGTCCCAGACTTGGATGCAGCACTTCAGGTGAGGTCTCACAAGGACAGAGTAGAGGGGGAGAATTGATGTCTGGTAGGTTAAATTTTAACTGCCCTACTATGGCTTCTGAGCTGAAATTTCCTGAATTGTTTAGTTACACTGTTGTGGTTTAACCTCAGCCAGCCACCAAGTCCCACACAGCTGCTCATTTGCTCCCTCACCAGCGGGATCGGGGAGAGAACTGTAAGAGTAAAAAGCTATAGAACTTGTGGGTTGAGATAAAGACAGTTTAACAGGTAAAGCAAAAGCCGTGCACACAAGCAAAGCAAAACAAGGAATGAATTCACCCCTTCCCATGGGCAGCCAGGTGTTCAGCCATCTCCAGGAGAGCAGGTCCCCATCATGCATAATGGTGACTTGGGAAGACAAACACCATCACTCCAAATGTCCCCCCCTTCCTCCTTCTTCCCTCCACTTTATATACTGAGCATGATGTCATATGATATGGGATGTCCTTTTGGTCAGTTGGGGTCACCTGTCCCAGCTGTGTCTCTTCCCACCCACATGAGACAGTCCTCCATGAACTTCTCTGATGTGGGTCCTTCCCACAGGCTGCAATTCTTCACAAACTGCTCCAGTGTGGGTCCTTTCCACATGGTACAGTCCTATAGGAACAGGCTGTTCCAGCATAGGTCCCCCATGGGGTCATGAGTCCTGCCAGGAAACCTGCTCCATCATGGGCATCACAGCAGCCTTAAGGCATCTACCTGCTCTGGCGTGGAGTCCTCCAGAGGCTGCAGGTGAATATTTGCTCCCACATGGACTCATCCACAGGTCACAGTCCCTTCAACGTGAGTTCACACTGGAGTTCCAGCCTGTCCATCACAGCAGCACACACACAGCAGCAATGCCCTGGCCATTTGCCAGCCCAGGCACATCTCCATGGCTGTTATCAAAACATTCTCAGGCACAGCAGAGTAAGGTGATGAGCAGCATAGCACTACAGCAAGCAGCGAAAGCAAAAAGTGGCCATTAATGAGCACAAGACTCTAATAGACAGTCAGGTGAGCGAGCCCATGGCAAGTGCAGGGAGCCTGCTGATTACTAGCTAAACAGCATTAACAGCTAAAAATTTAATCTGGCATATGCCAATCAAATCTGTCGTTATCTCGAACCCTTTGAACCCCACATTGAACACGAAAAAGGACCGTTGTGGTTTAACCCCTGATGGCAACTAAGCATCACAAAGCTGCTCACGCACAGCCCCTGGTGGGATGGGGGAGAGAATCAGAAAAGCAAAACTGAGAAAATCGTGGATTGAGATAAAAACAGTTTAATAGGGAAAGCAAAAACCACACACACAAGCAAAGCAAAACAAGGGATTCATTCACTGCTTCCCATGGGCAGGCAGGTGTTCAGCCACCTCCAGGAGAGCAGGGCCTCATCACATGTAATGGTTACTTAGGAAGACAAACATCATCTCTCTGAATGTTCCCCCATTCCTTCTTCTTTCCTCCAGCTTTATATACTGAGCATGATGTCATATGGTCTGGATTATCCCTTTGGTCAGTTGGGGTCACCTGTCTTGGTTGTGTCTCTTCCCAAATTCCCATGCACCCCCAGCCTCCTCACCAGCATGTCAGTACAAAAAGCAGAAGTCTTGGCTCTGTAAGCCCTGCTCAGCAATAACAAAAACATCTCTATATTATCAACCCAGTGTTCAGCACAAATCCAAAACACAGCTCCATACCAACCACTGTGAAGAAAATGAACTCTACCCCAGCCAAAACTAGCATGCACACGTTGAAACCTTTTTAAAGATCATATTTAGTAGCAACATTTTCTTTCTTTAAATACACAAACAGAAAAAGAAGAGCAAAGTATTTCAGCATAATTACCAGGCATAGTATATCATTGCACTGTTGTTAATACAGAGCTTCTACATTTTACCTGCAAGGGCAGCAAATTTTTTTGTTTAAATCCTCTGTAACTTTAGAAGTGTGGGTGTACTAGGTTTGTGTGGCCAGGTTTTAGTAGCAGGGGAGCTACAGGGGTGGCTTCTGTGAGTAGCTGCCAGAAGCTTCCCTTACATCCCACAGAGCTAATGCCAGCCAACTCCAAGATGGACCTGCTGCTGGCCTAGCCCAAGCCCATCAGCAACAGTGGTAGCACCTCTGGGATAACATATTTAAGAAGGGGAAAGAAATTATTGTGGAGAAGCAATTTCGGCCAAAGAGAGCAGTAAGAATATGTGAGAGCAACAACTGCAGACACCAAGGTCAGTGAAGAAGGAGGGAGAGGAGGTGCTCCAGGTGCCAGAGCTGAGATTCCTCTGCAGCCCACAGTGAAGACCATGGTGAGGCAGCTGTGCCCCTGCAGCCCATGGAGGTCCATAGTAGAGCAGATATCGACCTGCAGCACTTGGAAGATTCTACGCCGGAGCATGTGGATGCACTTGAAGGCAGCTGTGACCCCATGGAGAGCCCATGCTGGAGTAGGCTCCTGGAAGGACCTGTGGACCCTATGGAGAGAGGAGCCCACACTGGAGCAGGTTTGGTGGCAGGACTTGTGACCCTGTGGGGGACCCACACTGGAGCAGTTTATGGAGGTCTGTCTCCCATGGGAGAGACTCTATGCTGGAGCAGGGGAAGTGTGCAAGGAGTCCTCCCTCCCAGGAGAAAACAGCGGCAGAAGCGACGTATGTTGAACTGACTGCAACCCTCATTCCCCATCCCACTGCACCACTGTTGGGGAGGAGGTAGAGAAAATCAAGAGTGAAGTTGAGTCCAGGAAGAAGGGAGGGGTGGGGAGAAGGTATTTTTAAGATTTGGTTTTATTTTTCATTATGCTATTCTGATTTCATTGGTAATAAATTAAACTAATTTCCCCAAGTCGAGTCTGTTTTTCCCATGATGGTAATTGGTGAGTAATCTCTCCCTGTTCTTATCTTGACCCATGAGCCTTTTGTTATATTCACCACCACCACCACCACCAGCTGAAGAGAGGAGTCATAGAGCAGCTTTGATGGGCACCTGGTGTGCAGTCAGGATCAACATACCTGTTGTGGTTTAGTAATGGTACTCCCCAATTTGATATTCCCACTGAAACTCCAAACCACGCTGCTGTTCACTTGCTCCCCCCCTCCCCTTCCCCCTGCAGCGGGCTGGAGAAGAGAATTGGAGGTACAAAAGGTAAAGATCATGGGTTGAGATAAGAACAATATACTGGAAGCAGCAATGAGATAAGAAAACGAACGGTAACAATAACAATATTAATGGCAGAGGGTACAAGAAAAGAAATGTTATTGCTCGCTGTGGAAATCCCCGCCATGCTACCCCCGCCGCTCCCTCCAGCTCGGAACCAGGACCACCTCACTGCTCCCTCTGCCACGCTTAATTGACTGGAAGGAACCTCTCTCCTCAGAAGAGACTCCCTGCCCCTGGCAATGATGTGAGGTAGTATAGAATAACCTCCGGGTCATAGCATGTCCCCTTCTGGCTACTGCAAAAATTAACCCTGTCCTGGCCGGAACCAGGACAATACCACAGTGAAACCACAGGGTAACTTGACTGTTTTAATGCTGTAATTGTTTAGATTAACATCTCTGTTTATAAATGTTGCTGACTGTAAAATGAATTCTCAAAAAATGTCAGTGGAGAGGGAGGGGAAGGCGGGAGCTGCATTTGTGTCTGAATGTGAGTAGGGAATTAAAGGCAGGTCTGTTAACTAAATATTTCTGGAGACACTCTGTTCAGGAAAATTTTAGCCTTGTGAATGCTTGAATTATTTGCTGACAAATTAAGTGACAATATTGTTGGAGTAGGTGATTTGGCATGTTTTAAAATATCTTTTTTTTTCTATCAGAATTAATAGGAGTTTAGATACTGTGGTGGGTTGACTTTGGCTAGATGCCCAGTGCCCATCAAGCTGCTCTATCACTCCCTCTTCTAAGCTGGACAGGGGAGAGAAAATAAGATGGAAAATAACTTATACATTGAGACAAGGTAGTTTACTAAAGCAAAAGCAAAAGGCTGTGCATGCACAAGCAAAGGGGGAAACAAAGATATTATTCTCTACTTTCCATCAGCAAGCAATGTCTGGCCATGTTACGAACGAGTGTTTAAGATTGCTTAAAAAATCGCCAGCAAGGGTACCAGTAGAAACCAGATTTAATATTAAGCAACAGCACGACAAAGTTTGTTGGCAAGGTTCGCTCTACTACTTACCAGACAGTTAAAGAATACCAAGGAAAAAAAGAAAAAAAAACCCAACAACAACAAAATCCAGTCAATCAAAACAGAAATGAGCCAAGAACTATCTATGTGTGTGCGTGCACGTGTGTGTATTTAGGTGCATGTGACAAAGGATAGAAAGGGCAAGGATAAAAAGGAATATGGCCTAAAACTGTAACAGCACTCAAACTTAACTTATAACTTAACCATAACAATTTAACAAAGGAATAACACTTAACAGCATTTAACCTAACATATTAAACTTACTTACAGGCCTAATTTGCTTAGATATCTAAGGTACTTAAAAATCTAAGAGAGCAGCATTTCTCCCATATTTGCTATAGCATATGCACACATGTATGCACGCAGACATAAAGAGTGCAAGGTACCTGTGAAAAATTCCCCTTGAAGGTAGTGAAATACTCACTTCAGATGCTTTTGCATCTCCTCAACAGGCAAAGGGTTGAGCCTTGAGGAGTGGGGGTATTGGCCTAGGACTTGTTGTTCAGCGATCGTCCAAGTATAGCAAACTTGAGAGTTCGCTGGCTCTGAGAGGTGTCCCACTCAGAGGGAGGTTGCTGGTCGCAGCCCACTGTGGTCCAGAAGAGCTCAAAGGGTCTCATTTTGGAACGCTGTTTATAGGCCACAAGAGAGTGGGCTTTAGCCAGAACAGTGTTTCATTCTGGCCACATTTCGGATCAGGACACTTTCTTTGAAAGTGTGAGAACAAGGATGTTATTCCATTCAGGCAAGAAAAATAGTTTCCAAGGCTGTTCATAAAGAAAACAGGAGCTCATTAGACAGCAGCAGTTCCTGGGTGCAGACAGTGTTTCTGATAAGCTCAAGAGGAGCTGAGCCCAGGTGCTGTTTGTCAAGGCCGAGGCCTAACGAGCATTTCTCAGATTGCAGTGCGGCCTGAAAAAGGGGGGGGATGCACCACAACAGGCCATTTCCCAAGAAGCAGGGCTTCAGCACACGTAGTGGTTGCTCCAGAAGGCAAACATTGTAAATAACAAATGCCCCCCCTTCCTCCTCATTTTCTTAGCTTTTATATCTGAGCTGACATCAAATGGTATGGAATATCCCTTTGGTTAATTTGGGTCAGCTGGCCTAGTTGTGTTCCCTCCCAGGATCTAGCCTACCCCCAGCCTATTGATGGGGTGGGGGAGAATATTGGAGAGACAGGACAGGAGAAACAGCACACTCAATCGTTGGGCGCTGACACTGGCCCAGCTTGGGTCATTGTTGCACTCCTTGCTCCTCACTAAATTCACTCTTTCTCAGTTCATGTCATTTCTGCTACTTTGTGCAACATACATCTCATACCACAAATTATTTTCCCACAAGGTTAAATCTCCTCAAGGCACACACCAGGTCTCCCCATCCTTCTGCATTACCCACCAAGTACACCGTGGTCCTTGGGCAAAGACAATCCAACAAACAGGTTTGCCTTTTCCTATGGGAGGAGAAACCCATACTGACTTCTCCAGCCACTTCCCTATGTGTAGTATGGGGACCTTATCTTCTCCCACAGTGTGTAGGGGGTTTGTTTGGGCTGGACCAGAGCGGTTAGCAGATCCTCTGGTGTTAAGCAGCCAAGTGGCTTCTGCTAAATTTGTATCCCAATGCTTACATGCCCTATTGCCTAATGCTCTTAACATAGTCTTCAGCAGTCCATTATACCTCCCAATCTTTCCAGAGGCTTGTGGGTGATAAGGGATGTGATATATCCACTCAATGCCATGTTTCTTTGCCCAAGAGTTTATAAGGTTATCTCTAAAATGAGTCCCATTGTCTGACTCGGTTCTCTCTGGGGTACCATGTCCCCACAAAATGTGTCTCTTAAGGCCTAAGATGGTGTTTCGAGCAGTAGCATGGTTTACTGGGTATGTTTCCAGCCAACCAGTAGTTGCCTTCACCATGGTGAGTATGCAGCTCTTGCCATGGCATGTTCATGGCAGTGGTCCAATGTAGTCAGTTTGCCAGGCCTCACCATATCGGAAACCCATCCACTGCCCTCTATTTCAGGGAGATTTCACTCACATAGCTCCCTTAATTGCAGCACATTTCACATTCATGAATAACCTGTGTGATAGCCTCCATGGTTGGGTCCACCCCTTGATCACAAGCCCATCTGTATGTTGTATCTCTTCCTAGATGTCCTGATGTTTTTATACCAAAATCGGCCAGATAGAAACTTTCTAACAGAGTTTTGAATATTAGAAAGCAGGCATTCTTTATTGCAGCATGCTGGTCACTCAGAAGATCCTTCCTCTAACTGAGTGCCCCGAACATCAGGTAAACAGTTTTTATCACACACACTGATTACATATTCATTAGCTATCCCCACTTTCTTGATGTATATGTATTGCTTTATTTTACATAGTCACACCTCTTATCAGAAGTCCTTATATGGCTCTTTGGGGTCTTCTTTGTTGGTCTTCAACGTCCGATGTCCTTTTTAGGTGGTTGTTCCTCGACCCCCGCTTTTGAGTAAGCGCAATATCATTGCTTTGCATAACTTCTGCTTTGTCAGCCTTGCAGAGCTGAGCTGGCATCCTGCTTGCATTTTGCATGACTTCTGTTTGCCTGTTACATCCTTTATCTACTTCTCCAAGGCTGGACTGTTCTGTTCTACTGTCCTTATCAGTTTTGTGGGCCCATTGGGCTATAAATATTTCACTCTTCCCTTCCCAGTCTAAGTTTACCTGCGCTATTCCAATTTTGGCGTTCTTATCTATCTGTTCATTGTTCTGATGTTCTTCAGTGACATGACTTTTGGGCATGTGAGCATCTGCATGACATACCTTCAGTCATGCTTTCTACCCATGCAGCAATGTCCTGCCACAATGCAGCAGCCCAGATGGGTTTACCCTTGTGTTGCCAATTGCTCTTCTTCCATTGCTGTAGCCAACCCCATAGGACATTAGCCACCAACCAGGAGTCACTATAAAGTACAGGCCACTTTTCCCGTTCAGCAATCTCTGGGGCTTGTTGGATGGCTTTCACTTCTGCAAATTTCCTTAACTTGCCTTCTCCTTCAGCAGTCTACCAGCTTGTTGTGTGGGACTCCACACAGCAGTTTTCCCCATTGATGGTTTCCTACGACATGGCAGGATCCATCAGTAAATGGAGCATGGCCTCTTTCGTCATCTGATAACTCATTTATCATGGTTTAACCCCAGTCAGCAACCAAGCCCCACACAAGCTGCTTGTTCACTCCTCCAGCAGCGGGATGGGGAAGAGAATCGGAGGGGTAAAAGTGAGAAAACTTGTGGATTGAGATAAAAACAGTTTAATAGGGAAAGCAAAAACCACACACAAGCGAAGCAAAAGAAGGGATTCATTCACTGCTTCCCATGGGCTGGCTGGTGTTCAGCCATCTCCAGGAGAGCAGGGCCCCATCATGTGTAACGGTTACTTGGGAAGACAAATACCATCACTCCAAACGTCTCCCCTTCCTCCTTCTTCCCCCCAC
The DNA here is from genome assembly GCA_003713295.1 of Parotia lawesii. Lineage (NCBI taxonomy): Eukaryota > Metazoa > Chordata > Aves > Passeriformes > Paradisaeidae > Parotia > Parotia lawesii. The sequence continues at coordinate 21,245 of RAHM01000732.1, forward strand.
TTTATATACTGAGCATGATGTCAAATGGTCTGGAATATCCCTTTGGTCAGTTGGGGTCACCTGTCCTGGCTGAGTCTTCTCTCAACCTCCCATGCATTCCCAGCCCCCTTGCCATTGTGGCAGTACAAAAAGCAGCAAAGGCCTTGGCTCTGTGTAAGCCCTGTTCAGCAATAACAAAAACATCTCTCTGAACAGGCTCAAGAGCTACTGCATGAGCTATTTCCTGTTTGATCTGCTCAAAGGCCTGTTGTTGCTCAAGCCCCTGCTCAAAATGGTTCTTCTTTGCAGTCACTCAATTGAGGGGGCTCACAAGCTGTCTATAACTTGGAATATGCATTCTCCAGAACACCACAAGGCCTAGGAAACCTTGTATTTCCTTTTTGTTAGCCGGTAGAGACATAGTTGCTATTTTGTTAACCACATCCATAGGGTCATGACGGTGTCCATCCTGCCATTTTATTCCCAAGAATCGTATCCCCTGTGCAGGCCCCTTGACCTTGTTTTTCTTTATGGCAAACCTAGCCTTCAGAAGAATCTGAATTATTCTTTTAACCTTCTCAAACACTTCTTCTGCCTTGTTGCCCCATACAATGATGTTGTTGATGTATCATAGATGTTCAGGGGCATCACCCTGTTCCAGTACAGTTTGGATTAGTTCATGACAGATGGGAGGACTGTGTTTCCACCCCTGGGGCAGTCAATTCCAGGTATATTGGACACCACTCCACACGAAAGCAAACTGTGGCCTGCACTCTGCTGCCAAAGGCATCAAGAAAAATGCATTGGCAATATCAGTTGCAGCATACCACCTGGCTGCCTTTGACTCCAGTTCAGACTTTTTCTCTGGCCATATGGGACTATTAAAAAAGCGAGTGAGTCTTTCTGTTAACTCCTTGGCTCTTCAGTTGATCAATTAGCTCATGAANTGCCAAAGGCATCAAGAAAAATGCATTGGCAATATCAGTTGCAGCATACCACCTGGCTGCCTTTGACTCCAGTTCATATTGGAGTTCCAGCATATCTGCTATGGCAGCATTCAGTGGTGGCGTCACTTTGTTCAGGCCATGATAGCCTACTGTTAGCCTCCACCCTCCATCAGACTTTTTCTCTGGCCATATGGGACTATTAAAAAAGCGAGTGAGTCTTTCTGTTAACTCCTTGGCTCTTCAGTTGATCAATTAGCTCATGAATGAGAGCCAAGGGCTATCGGTTTGTACGATATTGCTGCCGGTACATTGTCCTGGTAGTAATTGGCACCTGCTGGTCTTCAACTTGCAGCAATCGCACAACAACGGGATCTCCTGAGAGGCCAGGCAGGGTGGATAACTGTTTGATCTTCTCTGGATTCACAGGAGCTAATCCAAAAGCCTATTGGCACCTGTTATGAATGGATGATGTAGGTTTAAATCAGCTCTTGCCTTTGCCCAGGCCTCTGGCAGCAGGCAGTCGTGTTATTGAGGTGTCCAGCACCCCAAAAACCCACTCTCATTTGCAAGTTCTTTAATAATGGCTGATTCAGTCTATTATAAAATGAATTATTTATTAATAGACACACAACTAACAGACATAAGACTTAAAACAGACTATTACTACACAGGGATAAGACAAAAAGGGAATACTAGTATTATACATGCAGAGTTAAAGTTACCATTAAATTTACAGCTAGCTGAGAAATAGTATAACTTAGGATTCAATGTTTCTTACCATCCAATCTTGATGGAGTACACATCGAAAAATCCTCTCTCTCAATTCCTGGGGAAAGGGACCTGGAGTTGCATCCAAGGCTCCAGGGAGAAATCTTCTCACACCTTTCTGAGGAGTAAGAGACTTCTGCTCTGTGATAATTTGTGTGGGCTTTTATAGACATAAGAACCATGTATTTTGGTCACCGATGTTTATTTTCCTTTATCTCTTTCCACATCTGCTTTCATACCAAGATGTGTACTCGGGGCTTGGTCTCAGACTCTCAGGAGCCTGGAGGTGACCTCCTGCTGGGCTCTCTGGCTCCTTGCTGGGCTGTTAATCTGGCCTGAGTTATCTCTTCCAAATGCCCCAGCCATGAGAGAGGGGGGACGTCCTGTCACAGTACCCCTTTGGATCCTTGAAGTACCCTCTCCAGACGTAGTCGATGCCACTGGATACAAGGGGCCTCTGGCCCAGTCACAATGAGGTGCTTTTGCCACTTGTCCCCTGTTAAGCTCCACTCACCCTACAATACAGACAACTTCTAACATCCTCCCGTCACTCCAGAGATCCAGATGGGTTCTGTGCCTCTATACCCTGATGGCATCACTGTGCACCAGTGTCTACCAAAGCCTTGTACTTCTGTGGATCTGATGTGCCAGGCCATTGAATCCACACAGTCCAGTATGCCTGGTCATCCCTTTCCTCCTCCTGGCCAAAGACAGGGACCCTCTATTCCCATTCCTGGTCAAAGTATTCACTACCTGACCCTTACAGTGCCAGACCTGAAGTCCCCTCACCAGGATCAAGGGAGGTGATTTCAGTCCTTCTGTGTCTTGGAGATCACTGATCTTGTGTTTCTACAGCAACTACACTGACAGCCTTCTTGGGTGGCCCCTTCTTAACAGCTCTCTTCCCTTCCAGCTTAAATGTGGGTTCACCATCCCACTTCCTCCCATCCTCCCCCTGGTCACGCAGAAAGAACCAAAGTGCACCACATGGCCTGTGCTTGGGTCTTCTTTTCCCTCTGACCGGGGCAGGAGACGACTGATCTCTTGGGCTGCTCCTGACAGCTGAGGCGATGGGCCATAGGGATGCAGAAGTACAAAGACTATCTTCAAAGTTGTGGAGCCAGAAAGACACTATCTCTACAGTTGATGTATTCATTTTGTGGTCATACATTGCTGCCAAGCTGTTGGAATATGATGCAGAGGCACTTTGAATCACCTTCCTCTCCACATGGCCTGTGTGCAAGAGACATCCTCTGGATTTTAAGGGATATTATCATTTTTTATATCACTTTAGATTACTTCCAGCACTGCTAATTCTCTCAAGTACTAGATACCTTTATCTGCAATGGTCTACTTTCTTGGAAAGTCCAAAAGATCTTCCTTAATTGGATATCTTGCCCTCACGCTTGAAAGGAGCTGTCTCCAGAGACTGCAAATTGCTTCCTCTTTTCCAATTCCTCTTTCAATTCCCTGATTTCTAGCAAGGGATCCCAGCTGTTTGGCTTCATGTCCTTCTAAGTGCTAACTGTCAGCCCTGTTATCCCAGCATCAAAGCAACCAGGTAGAAATCCACTCACCTGGCTGGCAGCTGCAATCTTTTCACAAGTCTCGAAGTTCTCATGAGGTCAGGGACTGGGTAACTTCAGTTTCCTGTTTGATTTGTCTCACTCCTTTCAATTTCTTTCTTGAAGGACTGGCCTCTTGATCTGACCCCTCCTCTCCTGATTTCCTGATTCTTCTTCTTCTTCTTCTTCTTCTTCTTCTTCTTCTTCTTCTTCTTCTTCTTCTTCTTCTTCTTCTGCCTCCTCCAGACCTGTAGTTCTCCTTATCCATTTTTCTTTTTCACTACTGGGACAATGACTAGTGGTTGTTTGGGTCCCTATCTCAACCATAGTGTCCTCAAATGCGGTTTGGGTTCCTGCCTCAACTACAGTCCTCTGAGAGTACTGAACTGTGGCTTGATAGGCTCAGGCCAGGCCCCAGTACAGGGCAAGGAGCTTCTGGTTTTCATTGGGGTAGGCAAGGCAGCCTTCTATCAGGTGACAGGTCAGTTTGTCAGGGTTGATCCCCTGTTCGGGTGCAAAGTCCCAGGTAATGGGAGGTGATTCCACATACCCTGCCACCCAGGGACCAGCCACTTCAGGACACATTTCAATATCTCCTCACCTAAAATCTATTTTCTCTTGATGCCTGAAGATTTTTAGCTTTTTATATATTTTTCATATATTTGTAACTTTGTAGACTGTTAATACATAGTTATAATTTCTAGTACTTTTCCTGCCCTCTCCCATAGTTTATCAAACCCTTACTAATACATTCTTGAAATTCTGTTTAGTTTTGCCTTTAGTCTAGCAAGGACACTGTTTTGCACTATATATCATAGACACAATAAAGTGTAGGGCTAAAAGATAGGGGAGGGCTTCAATGGGACAGAACCCGGGCGAAAATTACCTAACCAACTGCTCTTCTAATTGGACAATATTTGATAGGTATACTGATCAACTAACCTTATAAAATTGTGGAAATACTGTATCACCTGTGCATACCGCCATATTGTGCACCTTGAAGGCTTTCAATTAAAGATTTTCTTTTATATTATCATTTTAATACTGTTTTGAAAAGACTTGTGTTTTATTCCAGGCAACACTCTTACACCAGGATGACACCAGTTTCCACAAACCCCATAGTATGCTAACAGCATTAATTGATAGTATGCAACAGCTCATGTAATGATGAACAAGGTCTGTGGGAACCTGCATTATAAAAGCATTCACATCAATCTCAGGCAGGGAGAGGGAGATGTATTCCCTCATCCTCTCCACAAGACAGCTCCCCCCACACAGCAAGGCCATCAATGGAAAGACAAAGTACAGAGCCAGTGATTGTATTAACATGTTCCCAAGCTCAGCAAAATAAAGAGATAAGCAGTGCATCTGACAAACTCCATGTCCTGCACAGGAGCTTGCTACTTAATAACTACCATTACTATAGCATGCAATAGATATATAACTGCCTTTGTCTCACCCTACGTTGGGCACCAAAAAGGGCTGTGGTGGGTTAACCTTGGTTGGACACCAGGTGCCCACCAAGCCACTCTATCAGTCCCCTTCCCAGCTGGACAGAGGAGAGAAAATTAGATGGAAAACAACTAGTACATTGAGATAAGGCAGTTTGCTAAAGCAAAAGTGAAAGGTTGCATGCACACAAGCAAAGGGAAAAAACAATTTTATTCTCTACTTCCCATCAGCAAGCAATGTTTGGACACTTCCTGGGAAGCAGTTGCTCCGAAAGGCAAACGTAAATAACGAATAACCCCCTTCCTCCTCCTTCCCTTAGCTTTTATATCTGAACTGATGTCATATGGTATGGAATATCCCCTTGATTAATTTGGATCAGCTGGACTAGTAGTGTGCCTTCCTAGGATCTTGCCCACCCCCATCCTATTGATGGGACGGAATGTTGGAGAGACAGCGCTGATGCTGTGCCAGCGCAGCTCAGCAGTAGTCAAAACACTGGTGTGTTATCAACACCTTTCTGGCTACCAATGCAAAGCATAGCACTGGGAGGGCTGCTATGGGAAAATGAACTTCAGCTCAACCAGACCCAATACAGCTACTTACTGAGAGCAGAAAGGAGTAGGATCAGGCCCTTATTGAGTGTTCAGGTGTTACACTTTTCCTCAGGTCATAGATGAGAGACTTTGATATATGATTCATAGGAAAGTGATATTAAAAAAAGATATCTCCTATACAATTTCCTTGAGACCACCAATGCATCTCTCATTTACTGGAAATTAACCTGAAATAGAGCTGGATAAGTTTTAACAATGCCTCTTTATTGAGAGAGGGCACTCATGGGAGCATGCTATGATTACTTAAAAACCAAAGGGAAAGGCAGAGGAAGGAGTTCATTATTCAAGGGGCAATTCCTTTCCCCTTCTCTGTATAAGTGTTGAGTGGAGACAAGAGCAAGAATGCCAAGTATGCCTGGGCTTCTTCGTCCTCCCCCCCTTCGTCTCTGCACTTTACAGCTTACTGCCTCTTCAACTCTAACTACTTTAACTGATAAACAGGGTAGAGTATCAAATTTCTGTAGCTGAACGAAATCCAAACAGCGATACTGACTGCACAACCTGCTCTGAAATGCACAGCATAAACAAATGGAAAAGATTAGGTTTTCCTCTTCATTTCCAGTAGATTGAAGAGTTTCTTAAAAACAATTTGAGATGCAATATTTTGGACTAGAGCGATGTATATATTTCTCTTTTTCCACCTAATTTTCATGTGATACTGCTTCCTATAACACTATTTTTTGAAATACAAGAATACTAAATCAGTTTTGGACTTTGAGGGAGTGTGGCTTTATATTATTTCCATTATAAATAGTTAACGTATAACACCTTACTTGTAATATCCATTCCAGATTTTATGTGTGCAGTCTGTTCAAGTTTAATACTGATAATATGTAATTTGTTTGTATTGCTTTGTAGCTATACCTCCGACTAAATGCTTGAACCAAAAAGCAATATAATGTTTACATAAAATCCAAAAGAAACACCCAAATTCTGCAGGGATAAAGTATTGAGAGCCAAAGCTAGGCCTTCATGTTGGGAAAATATCGCTATCTCTCTGGCTCTGTACCTTCTGTGCCAGAGCATGAGGTGTAGCAATCTCTAAAATGCGTTTCCAAAGCGAAGCCACTCAGCAGGATCAGCTATATACACTCACACACGTGCACGCACAAACGCACGGATAGCTTCAGTAATATAAGTCAATGGCAAAGAGGCAGGAAGGGTCTTTGCGTGGAGTTCCACAGGAGCAGTTTATTGCTTCCATACTGTGAAGGGTTCTAGAGGCAAAGACCCAGAACAATGGAAAGCTCAGGTTTAAGTACTGGAGTGGAGAGAGCGCCAGGGACCAATGGGGAAGCTCTGGGGGAGTGGCGAGGGGCAAAGGCCAATGGGGAGAACAGGGAGGGGAGAACCTTCTAAGGCATGGGACATATAAGGTAACAAGGAGGTGGAGGGGCCATGGGCGAACCAGGGAAGCAGAACTGGGGTAGATTAACATAACAGAACAATGCATCCTGGGAGAGGCCTTTCTGGTCACCCTAACCTGAGGAGGTTCTTTTGGTACTAGGGACTTGTCCCACCAGCGGACTCTCTTTGTCCCTTGTAATGTAGGCTCACCGGCCACCATAGGAAAACAGCGATGGGTTCAGGTCTGATCTTCAGAGAACAGCGTTTGAGACCTTGGTTCAACAAGGTGCTTTGTAGAGTAGTGGCTGAAGTGAAAATCTTTCTTATGGTATATCATATCTTAAATAAAAAGAAAACCCAGTTCTTTTGCCTTGTGCTTTATCATGCCAAGTGGAAATGCACACTTCTGAAACAGTGTGTGCATGTCTCATTCACTATTATAAATCTGATATCCTGTGTATTGGTAACTGCAGCAGTTTCCATTTCCCAAGACCTACACAAACATAGCTGCCCTAACAGATTGCTTGGGTTGATGATGAGCTTTACCATCAGCTCAGTGGTGGGAGAGGTGAAAGCAATGAGGTTAAGTGACCTGTGTCCGTGAATTGGTGGCAGAGTTTAGATTAGGACCAGGGTTTGTGTGCCACTAGAGTGCACTACTTTCCTCTTACTTATTGAGAGAATGTGTAAAGTTGCTGGTAGGTGCAGACTCTGGTGTGAGGTTTGGAAAATTGCTGCCAGCTTGCTTAACTACTGGGAGTTTCACATTGGTTTTAATTGGATGCAACTCTGCCTCTGCAGCTATCATTTACCAAGTAACTTTTTCTTACTATCAAACTTGTATGAATGTTGTGATGGAATGGCAAAGAGGGCTTGTAAACCAGCTCCTTTTGATTTTATTTGATATAAAAAGGGTATGACAGAAAGACAAGGTTCATCATATTTGTAATTAAAGCAAGTTCTTTGAGATATATTCTTCCTCAGAAATACATGATGACTTTTGCTTGATTAATTAAAGGTTATCAATAATGAGATATGGTATTTTATTTAAGAATGTAAGCCCTCCTTTTTTTCCCTTCACAGGTTTCCACTTGAGTGGCACTGTGACAGACCCTGCAATGCAATCGGAGCCAGAAACTGTTTGCAATGTAGCTATCAGCTTTGATCGTTGCAAGATTACCTCAGTGACCTGTAGCTGTGGAAACAAGGACATATTTTACTGTGCCCACGTTGTGGCACTCTCTTTATACCGGATCCGCAAACCAGATCAGGTCAAACTGCATCTTCCCATTTCAGAGAC
>RAHM01000732.1:50212-61734 GCA_003713295.1 Parotia lawesii
TGGGAGCATTTTAGCTCTAAGAACAGAGGTCTTCTTCTCTGAGATCTCTGTTCAAGTTTTTCATTAAATTACAGCTACTTCAACATTAACTTATTTTAGCATAGGTACTTGTGCTCATGATTACAGTTTGAACGCTGTACTCCCCCCATGCCTTCATGAAATTACGAGTATTCTGATGTACTATAGTCCATCACCATATCTTTGCAATAGAATTTCAGCTTCTAGGACTGAAGCATCTCCTCATTCTCCTTTCTTTCAGGGTTTCAGCTCTTCTTTCTTACTGACTTTAGTGTCTCTATGGTGTTTCTTCACATGCCTTCACCTCTCCCTTTCTATTGACTTGGGAGAGGATCGATGTCTGCAGGTTTCATCTCTTCTAGAAGAAACAGCACTAAAAGAGTTAATCTCACCCGGGCCTTGCAGCTGGAATTCGCTTACCTTTGTGGGTAACATGATCTTCACTGGGCAGCGGCTTCAGATGAATTTCGGCTGCATTAAAGCTGGTCTGGCTGGCCGCACTGCAGGCTGCCTGCCCGGAGCAGGGCTGGGGGGGCCGGCCCGCACGGAGCCGCAGATGGAACAGGGCCGCGCAGCTCCAGGGTGGCTGTCTCCTGGCCAGGCCCAGCCAAGCAGGGCCCGGCCCTGCTGGGCCGTGCCACGGGCCCCCCAGTTACCTGTTCAAAAGCCGGAAGCCAAAGAGAATTTCCCGGGGTTTGTTTGTTCTTAAAATGTGGATCACAGAGGCGTGTCAAGCTCTTTAAGTGGCTTAAAAAATTGCCAATATTCAAACTAGCTAGTTGATTGGTTCTGTCATGTCTAGAGGAAGTTGTAAGCACTTCTTTTGCAAAGAATCACTTCCATGGCTGATAGAGCTCTCTAACTACAACTCTCTGCTATACTAAACCATGACACTAATATAGCAACAAAGTGTGAAATAGTAAAATTAAGTGTGTATTAGCAAAATAGGCTTGTGATGAATGTATTAGATAAGAATAGCGTGTCATGTTTGCAACCCTAAGATAAAGAAACCACAAGTTATGTAAGACCCCAACCCTTAAGACTGTAACTTTTAGATAAATGAACAAAACAAGGGTGGATGCTGAACTTGTAAATGTATAAATAACCTCTGTAAGATGAGCATGGCGGACATGCACATGGAGGTGCAAACCCCTGCATGTTCCCCCTGGCTAGGCCAATAAAGGTGTGCTTTACTTTACAGTACCTTACTGTGGAGTAGATTCCTTTGAATCAGTTTGGCGATCCAGCCAGGAGAAACTCCGTCCGGCTGCGGGACCCTCCGAAGCCAGGACGGTCTAGCAGGCACCTCTGGAGACTTCTCCAGATAGACCGCCCATGCTCCGGTGGATCATCGTGGGGACGGACAAGATCCTGACATTAAGGTATGCAAACTTTAAGCACCCTTTACCTGGTTGTAACCCAACTAGTCAAAGTAATACATGCCATAAACCATGCGCTGGATGTTGATTTATCAGGTTACTAGCACCTTTTAAGATATATGCAGGGAGCGTGGTATTGAGCCCCTGGGGGGGAGTGCCACATCGGGCCCCTCTTTGCAGAAATTTGGAAAACTGTGTGTTTTGTTGATAACAAGTTCTAACTTTTTTTCCCACCTTTTTAACATAATTAAGGTTGCTTCGCTTATATGACTTTTGGTTTGTTTTTTTCTGAATGCATTAATGAACTTTCTCTATCTTGTATGATGCTGGTATTAGAGCAGTCTTAGCAATAATTTTTTTTTTTTTATTTCATTATTCTGTTGGATATTGCCTTTGCATTTCACATACTTCTGTTTCCTCAAACTGCATTTATGTTGTGGTCAGAATTTGGGTTAGGGATTGAACTGGCAATTTTATTAAGCCTTGTGATTTACTTTATCTATACTTGCTTCAAACTGTCTGCCACCACCCCCTGTATGTGTTAAATGTCAATAGAGGAAAGCCTGGCTGAGGTTGTGGAGGGGGCAGAGGAAGGACTGTCCCCTTCATTGTGTGGGTTGTGTGGAGAATGCCATCTGATATTCCTATGCATCTTTTGTAGGCAGTGTGGTTTCGCTGGCAGATTTAACACAAAAGAGAGGATTTGTTGGTTTTGTCCAGGCTGCCAGAAGGACAAAACCTTTGGTGACTTTTCTGTTAGATCGCGTAGTGTACTCTGCAGGAAGGAATTAAATCAGTTTAGTTTGGAAGAAGGAATTTCTGAGGAACGGGCAGTATATATACTCCAAGAATCACTGTTGAGTGAGATGGTAAACAAGGAAATACTAGAATTATTACAGGGACTGTATTTAATTGCCTTAATTCAATAATAAGGAGGCTTATGGGAGGGTTCTCTTCTTCAATCAAATAAATTTGTTTTTGAAAACGACCCTTTCCCACTTTTGACCTCCGTTGGGGTGCTAAAAGCAATAACGCTATCCTCTCTCCCCCTTTCCTTTCTTTACTATTACACCTCTGCAAAGCGCTTTGTAACTGTATTTTATTTTTTGTATTGGTGAGAGTGAATGAAAGTGTGAGTGACTGAGACGTGCAACTGAGCATGAGGCAAATAGGGAGCTCTAACCTGTGTTTCCATTATCCTGCGACGGAAACGGCCAGGGATGAGCGAAGCAAGTCCCGAAGTGATTGTGTGAGAGCAAAAGACACGACTGAGACGCATGAATAAGTGTGAAGTGAATGGGAGCTCTAATTCGTGTTTCCATAGCCCCACAAGGGGAGCAGCCGGAGAGGAGCAAAGCGAAAGGAGAGTAAAATGGGAAACAAACAAAGCCAAGATTTAGTGGCTAAAAGCCCCTTAGGGTGCATACTAGCCCACTGGAAGGAAATTGGGGGGGGCACCAGGGGGAACTGTTAATAAAAAGACTCTTATCAGGTACTGTAATCAGTTGTGGCCGCTTTATAAACTTTGGGGGGGGAGAGAAATGGCCAGAGAATGGAATGTTAAACTATAATACTTTATTACAGCTCATCTTGTTTTTACATAAAGAGGCAAAATGGAATGAAGTGCTTTACGCAGACATGTTTTTTGAACTCAGGGACCACCCTGAGTGGCAAAAAGAAAGTGGTATTAATTTAGCTCCAAGAGACCCTTTTGTTTTAACTGTAGAGAAAGATAATTTGGAACGGGGGGTAAGAAAACTGATGAGATGTTGCTCGGCTTGTTCCATAGGAAAACATTGTTTAAAATATCAAAATAAGCAGCCTGAGAAGAGAATTGAGGACTTTGTCAGCCCGCCTGGGGCGGATGGGGGGGGGAGGGAAATGAACTTTCTCCCCCACCATCACCAGAAAGGGGCAGGCAGATGGAAAGAGGAAGACATCGGGCTTCCCCTTTACCATCATTTTCTCCTCTGAGCCTGCGAACTCGAGGGAAACTGAGGGCCTGCTCAGTTTCTCCTGAGAATCGAACTGATGCCTTAAGAGGCCACCTAAAAACAGAGACTAGACAGGAGTAAGGGAATAAAGGTAGGTGTCTTGGTTTGAAAGACAGGTGTCTGTCAAGGAAGGCAGAAGCCTCCCCTGAAATGGAAAATGCAACCCCCTTCCGTCCGAATTATTATAATTTTGAAATTAAGGGGCTTTCAGGAAAAGATATGAGGGGAAGGAATAACAGTTCTTTACTAATATATATATGTGTAGGACAAGGCAAACAAGCAACCATAACTATGGCAGTAACAGCAAACAGAACCACAAACCCAGTGCCAGCCTCTCTTGGCTGTCAGGCACTTTCCCCTTTGGTGCAGTTCCAGTCACAGCCGGCAGGGGTGCTGGCGGCTCCTGGTGAGCAGGGCGGGTGCAATGGTTCCCCCGCAGCTGCAGGGGGCGCTCCGGAGCGAGCTCGGGGAGCACGTGGTGATGGCGGCCCAGGGTCCCGGGAAGGGAGGATGAAAAGCTTCACAAACCCTCTGGGCGGCTGATCCCGGTGCCCGGCTGGACCCTCGGGAGCAGCAGGCTGGAACAGCAGAGACGAGCACAGATCCCGGGTGGCAAACGAGATGTATCAAACTCCGGAGCTGCAGTGGGAATTCCGGGAGGTCTCAGCCGGCAAAGGTGTGCAGGCCTACAGCGGAGCAAAGCATCCAAGCGGCCGCAGAGGCAGAGTGGCTGCAGCCTGGCTCCCAGCAGGGCAGGGAAAGGTGGGCTTGAGAATCCCGGGTTTCTCCGGTCGAAGGAAAGCAGCCGAAAAACAGGAACCTCCAGCTCTGACCAACTCCTTCTGAACGCTGCCCACACCAGCAGCCCCTCCCCCCCACCCCCCAGATGGAAGACAAGTAGCCAGTTGGACCCCCTGCCCTCTGTGGCCAGGTCTTTTGTTCTTCTTAAGCACCTAGTAATTTGTCCCCCTGACATCATATATGGGGAAAATTCTTTAAGAGAAAAAGAAAACAGGAGAACTCCTAAAACCCCCAACAGTAGTTATTTATTTGAAAGGCCTTCAAAGGTACACCCTAGGGAGCCAGAGGCTGTTCTCAAAATGGACCCCAAGATGGATGACAGGTCATGAGTTCTTCACACTTTTATAGGTTTGGTTCATTTGCATATCAGGGTTAATTCTCCAATTAAAGCTTCAGTTTAATGATGTAATTTCCCCTCAGCTTGCCCCCCTCTTAGAGGCTTTTGGTTTATACTTTTTGGGCCTAGGACGGCCTGGGTGTCCTTGAAGAGCAAGCCTGGAGAGGCTTTGTTATGTCTACCTAGCACGAGAGAGCAGAAATTAACAGGCTACAAGAAACTTCAGAGTTACACACTAAGCAGTACAGGATTTGAAAAATATGAAAGTTAAAACCTAAGGCATCAGAGTGACTGCTTGAGAGGTTTTGCAGGCCCCTCTGAGAGAGGCTGCTGGACCCACAGGGCCAATATGGCTAAAAGCAAACTTTTCAATGGGGGATTTGGATAGTTAGAAAGAGACGGCTAAGGGATATCATGATGATCCATCAGGAGTAGCTAAAAGGTTTGGAGGTTTCGTAAAAGCATTGGACCCGGACTGGGAGGATATTGATTTAATGTTGGATGCATTAACTGATACAGAAAAGGAACTTCTTTCAAAGGCAGCCAGAACCCATGTTCAGGTACAGATTGCTGCACAGACTTTGCAGGGCACTGTAGATGATTATGTGTCCATGGTAAAACCTAGATGGGACTATAATAACCCAGATCATTACCAACTATGAAAAAGGTACCAGGGATGGATTAAATTCAGGTTGGAAAATGCAATACCTAAATCTGTGAATTGGAGGGATCTGTATGCAGTAAAACAGAACGTAACAGAAACTCCTACAGAGTTTCTTGATAGATTATGAGAAGCAATGCAGAAGTATACTACCCTGGACCCCTCAGGGGAACAGAGAAAGCAACAATTAATTTCTATATACCTAGGCAGTCCTCAGAGAACATTCGAAAAAAGCTGCAAAGGATGAAAGCTGAGGACCAAAGGAACCTAGAGAAATTAATTGAAGAAGCATGGCAAGTATATCGAAACAGAGATCTCCTAAAAAAAAGAAATTAAGTAAAACCTTAGCTAATGCAACTATTGCAGCTCTGGGAGAACATGGAATGGGCAGTAGGGGGCCCTTTAGGCCAAAGTCTGGAAGTATTCAGAGAGGAGAGGGAAGACAGGCTGGAGCAAGAAATCCTTTGCCTTGGCTGGCAATCAACCAATGTGCTTTTGTAAACAGGAAGGACACTGGAAAAGGAATTGTCCACAAAACAAAAATAACCCTTCAAATAACCCCCTTTCCTTACTCGCAGAGATGCAAGAAGATTGAAGGGTACCAGCGGACCCCCACCTAGCAAGCCTGCTGATTATAACTGAGCTGAGAAAACAAGGAAAACAATTAGAATTCTTAATCGACACGGGTGCTACTTATTCAGTATTAAACCAATGTTCGTCTTTACAAGATGAAACCTCTGTAAATGTAGTAGGGGCAACTGGCCAATGACAGAAAGCACACTTTCTGAAGCCACTCAAATACAAATTGGGAAAGAGCATTGGCATACATAAATTCCTGTACATGCCAGATACTCCAAAATCATTATTATGCAGAGATCTGTTAGAGAAGCTGGAAGCTACAATTGAATTCAAAGCCAGTCAAGTGCAATTTAAAGTAAAAGATGACAAATTCATTGATATTCTAAGCCTTGCCCTAACAACACCTGAAGTTAAGACTATAGTACCCCAAGAAATATTAAATCAGGTGTATCCTGGAGTATAGGCAAGTGGAAAACCCAGAAAAGCTAAAAATGCAGACCCGATTATAATTAAATTAAAACCTGGAATGGGACCGGTACATATAAAACAATACCCCCTAAAATTAGAAGATCGTAAAGGTGTTAAACCAATTATAGATGACTTTTTAAAAGACAAATTAATAATAGAATGTGAATCAGAATATAATAGCCCAATCTTACCAATAAAAAAAACAAATGGGGTAAATTATAGATTGGTCCAGGATTTAAGAGCCATCAGTAAAATCTGAAGATCTCCATCCAGTAGTGGCAAATCCATACACATTGTTAACCAAATTGAATGATAAACAAGTGTGGTTTACGGTTTTAGATTTAAAAGATGCCTTTTTCTGCCTGCCTCTGGCCCTGGACAGTCAAAAGCTTTTTGCCTTCGAGTGGGAGAACCCAGAAACAGGAAGGAAAACACAACTAACCCGGCCCGTGTTACGCCAGGGGTTCAAAAACAGTCCAACCATCTTTGGAAAACAACTAGCAAAGGATTTGGAGAAGAGGACATCACCAAAGGAAACTGGAGTATTATTGCAGTACGTAGATGATCTGATTGCAACAGAAACGGAAGAGGAGTGCAATGAATGGACAGTAAGTTTACTCAATTTCTTGGGACTTAATGGATATAAAGTTTCTCAATAGAAAGCCCAGATCACAAAAAAACAAGCGATGTATCTAGGATATGAAATTTCGGGGGGGCAACGTGAGCTGAGATGAAACTGAAAGGAAGCCATTTGTCAAACTCCCCAACCACAGACGGTGAAAAAGCTCCAAACCTTTTTAGGTATGACAAGATGGTGCTGGTTGTGGATCTGTAACTATGGACTTTTGGTAAGACCCTTATATAATATGCTAAAAAATGAAAGTAAACACTTAGTCTAGACTGGAGAGACCAAAAGAGCATTTACTCAACTTAAACAGGAACTGATGAGGGCACCGGCATTAGGCCTTCCAGATGTGACAAAGCCTTTCTGGTTGTTTTCCCATGAACACCAAGGCATAGCCCTAGGGGTATTGGCCCAACAAATAGGGCCATACCGGAGGGCAGTAGCCTACTTCTCAAAACAACTGGATGAACTGAGCAATGGTTGGCCAGGGTGCCTCAGGGCTGTTGCTGCTGTGATACTCAACATACAGGAAGCCCGAAAGTTCACACTGGGACAGAAAATAACCATCTTTGTTTCACATACGGTATCGGCTGTACTGGAACAGAAAGGGGGACACTGGCTGTCTCCCTCTCGGTTCCTTAAGTACCAAGCCATACTAGTGGAGCAAGACGATGTGAACATCATCACAACTAACATTGTGAATCCAGCTTCTTTTCTCAGTGAAACATCAGCAACCTGGGATCCTGTGGTACACTATTGTTTAGAGACTATGGAAACCATTTATTCCAGCCGACCAGACCTGATAGAAGCACCTTTAGAAGAAGCTGAGGAAACATGGTATACTGATGGAAGCAGCTTCGTCAAAAATGGGACCCGGAAAGCAGGATACGCAATCACCACTACTAAAAAAGTAATCAAAGCCCAACCCCTTCCAGCAGGAACTTCAGCTCAAAAAGCAGAGATCATAGCTTTGATCTGTGCACTGGAACTGGCAGAAGGGAAAATTATTAACATCTGGACTGATTCAAGATATGCATTCAGTGTGGTGCCTGCCCATGGAGCTGTATGGAAAGGGAGGGGGACTTTTAACATCACACAGAAAACAAATTAAGCACGCAAAGGAAATCCTGCGACTACTAGACACCGTCAACCTACCCTCGCAAGTGGCAATTATGCATTGTAAGGGACATCAAAAAGGTAACACAGAGCAGGAAATAGGAAACCGATTGGCAGACTTAGAGGCCAAAAAGGCAGCAGAAAAAGAACAGGAACAGGCATTGGCCCTGATACCAGACAGTAAGCCCATAACCTGGGACACTAATATACCCTATTCAAAAGAAGATCTTAAACTTATGCAGGATTTAAATGCTCAGTTAAAAGACAATTTTTATGTTATCCCTAGTGGGAAAACTGTAGTACCAAGTAGAATACTGTGGAAAATAGTACAAAAAGAGCATAATAAGACTCACTGGAGAGCAGATGCCTTGTATAGTGACCTAACCAAGAAAATAGTAGGAAAACATTTATACTCTACAGTACAGCAGGTCACTAAACAATGCGAAGTGTGTATGTAGAATAACCCACAGACCACTAACAAGGTCCGGTTGGAAACTACAGGAAAAGGTACACTCCCAGGGCAACAGTGGCAAATGGATTTTTCAGAATTGCCCAGAAAAGGGGGGATACCGATACCTTTTGGTACT
This sequence comes from Parotia lawesii, assembly GCA_003713295.1. Taxonomy (NCBI): domain Eukaryota; kingdom Metazoa; phylum Chordata; class Aves; order Passeriformes; family Paradisaeidae; genus Parotia; species Parotia lawesii. Next base: position 58,778 of record RAHM01000732.1, read on the forward strand.
AACCGATACTTTGGTTGGCCAGAAGCCTTTCCGTGTCAAACCAATAAAGCAAGGGAAGTTACTAAAATTTTGCTAGATCAAATAATTCCCTGATTTGGGACACCTGCAACCATATCCTCGGATAGAGGATCACACTTATGTGCTGTCGTAGTTAAAGACATCAGTAAAATACTTGGCATAGATTGGCAACTACATACCCCTTATAGACCACAAGCAAGTGGCCAAGTGGAGAAAATGAATCACTTAATCAAACAACAGCTGACTAAAATATGCCAAGAAAATAACTTACATTGGCATCAAGCTTTGCCCCTTGCTTTATTGAGGATAAGAACTAAACCATGACACAAAGAAGGACTCAGTCCATTTGAAATGTTGTATGGGAGACCATACCAAACTGAGTATCGTGGTAAAGACCTTCACCAAATGGGAGAAGGACATTTAACAAATTATCTAATCTTATTGGGAAAACATATTGATCAAATATCTAAAAGAGTGGTTGGAACCAGGGCAAGGGGCCTGGATCAACCCATACACCCTCATAAACCTGGAGACTGGATTTTTCTTAAATCCTTTGCAGGAAATCCCCTGGAGGAGAAATGGCAAGGACCCTTCCAGGTCCTTTTAACCACCTTTATAGCTGTAAAAATCCATGAACTACCTTCCTGGATCCATTACTACAGGATTAAGAAAGCACCTGAAGGACAATGGCAGACAGAACTAATAGGACCAACATCCTTAAGATTAAAGCGCTGCTGCTGATAATTGCATGGACAAATGGACAGAACTGGAAATGTGATGTGTTGCAGCGCATTGCGTCCCTAAGACGATCCAGGAATTCAGATGGTGACTCGGAAGGACCCTGTTTCACTGCATACAAATGTGAATGCTAAAGGCCTGGCTGCAGAGAGATTTCTCAGTTTTCTGACAGTGTCCGTATGAAAGCCTTGCTTTCACACGGACGCTATGGGAAAACAGTTGGGAGATTTTGTAAACTATGGTATTGTTATGATACCAAGGAGAAAATATCTGAAGTAAGTGTTGTTGGGTTCAGCCAATYCCTCTGGGGGGTGGTTGGTCAGTGAACCAATAACCTTATGTCGGTGTCCGGTGTGCTAAGGTATATAAGCGAATTTGTAAATTAATAAAGGGTCGGTTTCTTCTCGTACTAAACCATCCATGTCGCTTTATTCCTCGGTCTCTGCTTGCTAGCGACATCTGGTGACCTGACGTGTACTGCAACTAAGAAGGTACGTGTCTTCCCCCCCCATCCCAGGACGGGAAAGGGGTCCGAAACCCGGAAAAATGGGAATTACTAAGTCAAGAGACGATATGACTTTTTCGGCTTGGAAAGATCTATTGACTCTGATGGGAAATAAAGCAATATTCGATGAGGAATTACGCGAGCTGTTACAATGGGCAGCAAAGCATGCCTTCCCCACAGATCCCGATGCAGCGTTCAGCACAGGGGCTTGGAAGGAGCTCGGGGACAGATTAGTCCATGAATTTGCTTACGAAGACAGGGACGTGGGCGGATTGGTCCGCACTTGGAGAATTTTATTTGATGTATTGCAAGAGGTTACTATGGACAAATTACTGACTGTTTTGGACAGTTCTGAAAGGGATGGTTCAGAGAGCACTGAGCAATCTGACAGTGGAGAGGCTGAGAGTGATGGGGGCGGGGCGGTCCCGGCGCGGACGAACCTCGCGGCGGTCGTAGAGACTGCTCCAGCGTCCTACCCATCTCCCCGTGAGTATGTGCCGCCCACCTATCCCTCTCCACGTGATTTCATGATGCCAAAATACCCCTCGCCTGCGGAATGCAAAGGGTCGGAGCATCCTCCTCCTGTCGCTCCAGCAACCCCCCCTTCCTCCACGCCGCCACCTTCAGATAGTGCGGCAGGACTGGTCGTCCCTACAGCCCCTCCATTACCTCACTCTGGCGCGGTGGCCGAGGCTGTACCGCAGGAAACTGCAGTGCCTTTATCGCCAGAGCCGGTAGCGGCAGGAGGCAACATGGCGGCGGCGGCCGCACCACCACCCGAAACTAATGCGCAGGCGCGCGGGGCGACCGGCTATCCTGCGCCTGCGCCCGGGGCGACCAGCTATTCCACCTGCGCACGGGGCAACCAGCTGTCCTGTGCATACGCCGGCATCCAGGTATCTTCCCGCGCAAGCGCAACCGGCCATAGCGGATCTCTTGGTACAGCTAATCACGGTGGTACAAGATGCATCGACACAGCAGCTTGCGGCATTGGAGAGAATGACTCAACAGTTGGTGACATTGCCGGAGAGGTTGCTGTCGGTCAGAACTGGGCGTCCTGGGCTGACTACGCCGGCTTCAGTAGTCCTGGCGGCTCTGGCGGTCCCGGCAGCTCCGGCAGCAGTCCTGGTGGCTTCGGCAGCTTCGGCAACTTCTTCAGCAGCTCCAGCGGCCCCGATGGTAACGGTGCCTGTGCAGCACGCAAAAATGCCACAAGCAGCATCGCCGCAGACAACCGCGCTGCTACCCTCCGCGCAACCGTCCACAGTCCCTGCTGCCACGCCACCCTCTGGTCCAGCGGCACCACCCTCCGCTCCAGCGCCGCTGCCCTCTGGTCCAGCACCCGTATCCTGCCCGCCTCCACTGTTCGTGCAGGGGTCATCGGAGAGACCTTCGTCTGACAGTGATCTGGAGGATACATCTGTTTTACAGTTAGCTGGATGTCAGCAATTGGCAAAACACCGTCTCCGGAACAGCCCTTGGACCCTTCCAGACTGCACGGTGACTGTGCGCCCAAGATGCCCAAAACGTTTCTGGGAAATGGTCAGAATATGGTCTCTAGAGACGGGAAACTGGGACTTACTACAGAAATTGGGGATGCCTGAAAGCACAGGAAAACCTGTGCAGACTCAGGTTGCTGCAGCACCTCAAGAAGGTGTATTAGCAGACCAAGGCGATAGTGGCACCTCGCAAGAGG
>RAHM01000733.1:0-56822 GCA_003713295.1 Parotia lawesii
ATAAATCACCACTTCTCTTGGTGGACAAACCCTTCAGCTTTGCTTCCAATTCACCAAGTTCCCAACTGTGGCCACCGAGATTCTGCTGCACCGTGTCCACGGTGGGATCCAGGAAAACACGCAGGGTATGGTTCTCTGGGAATGTTGCCGAGGAAGCACATTGACCTAATCTGTGCCTGCAGCCCAGAGGGAATCTCTTCCCAACAGCTCTGGCTGTGCTCGGTGTGTCCCGACGGTTGCCACGCTGACACACCACAGCTTCCTCCGCCCGCTGCCGTGGGAAGTATCCCTAAGGTGCCACCAAGAAAGGAGCTTCTCATGGGCACAGAGTCTTGGGCTTCAGGGGAAGAAAAGGAGTTTTCAGTCTTTAGCGTCTCCCACTCCGTCAGCATTGATAGCGAACATGGCTTCAGCCTCAGGAAGACACGGAGAGTCATAGATTTTACAGATCCTGGTCTCACCTCGGCCTTTCCGCAGGTACAGCCTGACAGGGAGAGGGAAGGAAACAGGTCAGGATGGACAGCCTGCTGCCAGAAAACCATCCTAATCCATAAGGGATAAACAGAGCTGTATGAACTGCCCGAGACGTTCATTTCCCTGCGGACCGAGAGCTCAGGAGGGAAGCACGGCCCAGGGTTCTTTCCCTGACTCGGCCATTGTGGCCGAGGCCTGGAACAGCAGATGGATCTGGCAGTCACTGTTAAAGCCCCGGCAGAGGCCACCTTGTCCAGGGCATTGCTGCCAGAGGCCATTCCTGCAAAATTAGGGAAAAGAAAGGGATGAACCTGGAGTTAGCCAGGAGCTTTGCCAAAGGACTGGAACAAAAACTCACATCCCCAGCAGAGATAAAAACAGACAGAAAATAATGCAACCCGTGATGATGAAAAGAGAATGGAATGATTGGAACCATTTTAAATGGATAAGAGGAAACGGCCTCATGTGATACCAGGGGAGGTTTAGGCTGGATATTGGGAAGCCTCCTAGTGGAAAGGCTGTCCAGCCCTGGCACAGCTGCCCAGGGCAGTGGTGGAGGCCCCATCCCTGGAGGGATTTAAAGCCGTGCAGATGTGGCACCTGRGGACATGGGACAGTGGTGGCCTCAGCGGCGCCGGGGAACGGTTGGGCACCGTGATCTCTGAGGCCTCCTCCAACCTGAAGGATTCCATGATTCCAAGGACACTCTGTACACGGCCAGCACAGACACACCTGTGCCTGCTGCAAACATCATTTCACTTCCTCTCCTTCGCTTGGCTGCCAAATATTCCCTGGTGACAGGGAACATGGGAGCAGTCCTTGCTGCAGGAGAAGCCAGCAGGGTTAGATCAAATTCCCCTCAGAAAGAGCTAACAAGATCCAGCCAGTCCTGTCCCCAGCTGCTTGGGAAGCTCCCAGTCCCTTCCAGTAGCAAAAGAGAGGGAAATCACCTCGTGCCAAGGGACAATGACACAAGAGCTGTGGAGAGAGAGTGGCAGGGACAGGACAGGAATGGCAACACCAGAGGTTTCCAAAGGGAACACCTGTCAAATCAACCTCCAGGACCTGTGGAAAATGTTTTCCAACTGAGTTGTGAGTCCATCTATTCCTGTCTTCCACTCACAGACCTTTCAGCCACGGCCAGGAGACGCTCTGGATGGAAGGTCCCCTCCATGTCCATGGATGTGGCTTTTCCCTCACCAAAACCCAGTTCTTGCAGTAAATTAATCCCAAGCATTTGCTCCTCCATTCTGCCACAGTTCACCTCAAATACCACTGGATTTGGAGCCTTTAAGTGGCCAGGGCAGCTGCAGGTGCCACAGGCAAGACCCTGGTGTAGACTTTCCCTTGTCAGCAATTTGCCAAGGGACCCTCAGAACACCTATCCTGTTGTTTTCATTCATGGAACTAGTAGGATTCTCAACCCTGCAAGAGGCAGAAGCAACAATAATCCTGGCCCTTCCTCACTAGGACTTCCAAAATAAGCCAAGGTTTTGTGTGTCTCTTCAAATTAGCTTCAAAGGCACTGATTTAACAGATAGGGTATTCCAGCCCTCCTGAAATTCATTGGGAATTAGAAATGGACACAAAAGGAATTAGTTCCTACTCTGCATGGAAATAGGTAACAGATCCACACTCCCAGAGCTTCAGGTCCCACCTTGGAATCTCATGAACACCCATGGACACAGACAGTGGCACCGGGATGTTTGGGTATCCTGGAGACAACTCCCTGCCACTGTTAATAACCACCAAGAGAAGATAAAAATCAGCCGAGGGATTATTCCCGTAAGCACTGCCTGCTGGTTAACCACAAGCAGCTCTGCAAGGAAAGGAATCCCAGGTGTTTTCCACCACAGGAGGCAAAAATATTGACTGACTTCATCAGTCCATCCATAGGTCTTGTTTCCCAACACCAGCCCACCAAAGTGACATTAAGGATCAGGTGCCAAAGATACTGCATTGTGCTTTGGCTCTCCATATGTGTAGAGATGTTGAAATCATGGAATTACAGAATGGATTGGATGGGAAGGGACCTTAAAGATTATCCAGTTCCAACCCCCTGCCACAGTCAGGGACACCTTCCACTATCCCAGGTTGCTCCAAGCTCTGTCCAACCTGGCTTTGAACACTGCCAGGGATCCAGGGGCAGCCACAGCTTCTCTGGGCAACTTGTGCCAGGGCCTCAGCACCTTCACAGGGAAAAATTTCTTCCCAATATCCCATCTAAACCCACCCTCTGGCAGTGGGAAGCCATTCCTCGTTGTCCTGTCACTCCAGGCTCTTCCCCAAATCCCTCTCCAGCTCCCTTGAAGCCCCTTTAGGCACTGGAAAGGGCTTTAAGGGTTCTCCAGAGCCTTCTCTTCTCCAGGCTGAACATTCCCAGCTCTCCCAGCCTGTCTGTATAATGCTCCAGCTCTTGGAGCACTTCCTGGCCCTTCCTGGCCTCCTCTGGACTCCCTTGAGGATCTCTCCATCCATCCCAAAGCCACCACAGCTTGCACAGACAGAAGCTGCCAACAGAAGGAATCTGTCCTAAGGGAAGGCACACACAAACCTTGCCCTGCTGGAAACACAGGGCCAGGGAAGAGCAGCCCAACCTCCCAGCTCTGCTGGAAAACGTTTCAGCTGAGGAAGGAGCTTTGTTTCACTGGAGACAGCAGCTCCCCCTTGGCTTTAGACACAACCAAAGGCAAACCCACTGATTAGAGGCTGAATAAAACAATATATTCCACCTGCCCACCTCTTCCCAGGGAACCAACAGGGCGCCGGGCTCAGACAACTCTTCTTAATGAGACAGAATTCTAGAAAATGGGGAAAAACCCCTCCCCTTTCTTCAGAAGTCTTGGAAAGTCCACTTCCAAACCCAGAACCAGACAGGCCACCCCTTTGCCTCAGGTTTTTTTCAAAGGGAAAGATGGCTCTTCCACCTTTTAACAGCCCCAACGCTCATTTTCCATCACCAGTTACTCCATGGTACAAAACCTTCATTAAGGCACTTCTAGTTCAGAGTTCAGAGGCTCCATCTGCTTCCCTGTTTACATGAGCTCACACCTTGGAAATAGTTACATCTCCCAGTGCCATCAAACTCTTCCCAAATTCCACATGAGTCCTCTGCTGTGATTTGTCACAAAGTTTTCAGCTTCTAATTTTTTCAAAACTGGAAGCCCAGACCAGCAAAGCCCTTGACCATCCACTTTTCTGTCACCAGCACCAGTCTGGCAAAAAGCCTTCAAGCCAGGCTGTTTTTCCATGGCTTTCTGTTCCAGTCTTTATAAAGATTTATAAGCTTTACTACAAAAGAGTTCAAATCCACAGCAAAATACCTTATATCTAGTCATATCAGCAAAATAACTTATTTTTCTCATTCACCCCATCACAGGTCCTGGTGGGACTACCAAGTGGTACAGATGCAGTGTGGAGAAGGGAAAGAATTAGGATCATTTCTCTTCTCCAATTCCAGTTTTCTCAGTGAGGTTGGGAAAAATAAGGAGAATATAGTTTACACAAGAAGATTGGAGTCTGTTTTTAGTGACCAGCAGACAACACAGGTAGGGAAACATTTCCACCTCTCTCAGCACAGGCAAACCATAAATACAGGATGGAATTTTGGAACAGAAATTATTAGTTTCRATTATTAATCAATTAATAATCAATTATTGCCTTTTACCAAGGTGGCATTTCCCCAGACAACAGCCAGTGTAAGCACAGCTCATGGGAGAGCAGAGGAAGATCTCCCTTCTCCTGGGACAGGTGTTGTACCTGTTTACCTGCCTTGCACACCTCAACAGCACATTTTCCTTACAGATAACACGTCAGAAAAAAAGATTCCAAGTCAATTGTTAATTTGCCAGGATGACAGCCCTGGGACAGGCATTTTTCCTGCTGTGCTCATGCTCTTTTCAGAGTAGCCTGAACAAGTTTTCCAGCCAGGAGACYCCATCTTAGCACAAACAGCCACCCCTCAATACTGCAGTCATTTACACCTCGGCTTTTGGATGCAGAGAAGTGTCCTGAAAGCCCCAGGCAGGACCACAACCTTCAGCACAGGTCCCTTGTGCACGGTTCCGGTGCACACAAAGCACACACCAYCCTCAAACTCCTCCCTCCTATCTCACCTTCTGGAATGCCACACAAGAAGGAATTCCAACCTAACTGGGCTTTCCACCCCCTCCCTGCCTTTCAGGGCACGGCTGGGCAAGGGCAGGGCTCCCTTCCGGGCCTGCTGGATTCAGTTTGTGCTCCAAGCTCTCCCCCGCTGTGCAATTACAACTGAAATGTTCCACAGGGCTGTAACCAGACCAAGAGCCGTCCCCCAGCACGTGAGCTAAAGACAACCCTGCAACCACTGCTGTGCTATCCAACGCTAAATTAGTGGTTTCAACCTTCTTCTGAGCCCCAAACACAGCTAATGAGGGCTGGAAAATTAATTTAAACTAAGCATAATGGGCTCATTTTTAAACGCCATGTTTTACAGGTTCACAGAGAACTGAGTTTCCCCAGCACATGGATTTGAAACCACTGGCCAAACCCAGTAGGTCAGAAAGGGAAAAACAGAGTTGCTGGCAGTGCTGGAAGCACTGGTTACCCTGAGTGACACACAACTTGACATAAACTGGAGGAGAACCCCAGCCCTTGCTCATACCCACTGTGGATATGGCATCAGGTATCTGTGCAGGTTACACTTCATAAGCAAAAAGATCCATGGAAAGTGCATTAAAATTGTTCCTACCGGTCCTTTCACAAGRCAAGCCAGTTTTTCCATACAGCAAACCTTTTTTGAATTAAAAAGATAACACTTCACTCAGCTGGAGAAGAAAAAGATGAGATCTGCTAAATTTCCCTAAGCCAACAAAACACTAAGCAACACAAAACAAAACAAAACAAACAAAAAAAACTTTTCAGTTTGGGTGAAAAAGAACCTTTCATTCCACTTTTTCACCATTTTCAACAATCTACCATATTCATTTTGTCTCTCTTCAAACAAAAAGCCAATTCAACTTTGAAAACCGTATATTCTGGTGTCCCAAGCTAACACATAAATGCATTTCTCTTCCCTTGTGCCCAAATACATCTTAGAATAGAACCATCCAAACTCACTTTTCCTGGRAACCTGCAGAATTCTGTGTCAGCAGCTCAGCTTTGCCTGCTGAAAACCCCACAGATTTCCAGTGGGTTCTGCCTGCTGGGATTTTCAATTCCCCTTCCCCCAGCTCCTCTCTGCTCTGGCATCTGGGGCAGTTTTTTCCACGGGGCAGGACAGGGAGGGGTTCATACCTCATCTTTCCCGGGAGCTGCAATCGGAGCCTTTGGGTCCTGCTATGCCAGCGCCCCCAGGCCCTGCACAGCAGCATTTCCTTCCACCCTTCCAGGAGCTGCCTCACAGCCCCCTGGGAAGGCCCCATGCCAAACCCTGACAGCTTTGGTTTGCTTGCTTGTTCCCAGCCCCAAGGGATTTCACTGAAACRAGGGCTGAGAATCTTCCTCAGACAGAGGAAGAACATTTCAATGTGTCTGAGCAACCCCTCAGATCAATCCCTTTCTCTCCCTTCCTTCTGCTCATCTCCTGCCACACACGCAGCACCCGCCTGGCCGGTTCCTCCATGTGGTTCCACAGAATTCCCAGCCAAACAGGAGATCCACATCACTCCCTCACCCTGCACAGGGGCTCACAGAGCAGGAGAGGGACCAGGGGCCCTGCTCACCTCACCCCTTATCCCACCCTGTCCACTCTTGGAAGCAGGAGCCCTTTGGGGATCACAGAAAGCCCTGCAATACAAGGACACGAATCTGTTCATAACACCGAGTTATTCTCCACAGTCCTCAGYAGTTTCATGGGAAAAGCGATACTAGATGAAGTCACTGGAGTTTTCACAGAATCACAGGATGGCCTGGGCTGGAAGGGACCTGCAAGCTCATCTCATCATGAGTGTGTTGCTCACTCCCAGTTTGCGCTTCCTGACCCTTCTGTTCTGCTGCGGAGCAAAACCTGGAGCTCTGCGATCAGCAAATTAGTGACTAGAAGTAGCAGCGAGGACTGAGAWGATCTCAATCCCAAATCTCCAATTGTAGATTCTCACAGAACTGTCCTTCCACATCAGGCAACAGCCAAGGGGTGATGGGAGGAAAATAAAGGGCAACACAGGGGCACAGGAAAATGGGAATGTGGTTCTCAGAAACACAGAGTCCATCCCCCCAACCTCTGCTGCCTCACGGGATTTTCCCCTCTTGCTGTGAAGTCTGCAGGGCAGTTCCCTTATTTCACCAGCCCAAAGGGAACTAAATAACTCAAACTCAGGAAGATGACAAACTGAAGCAAAACCCCAACACCAACACCAGCCCTCAGGGAACGGGATCCTGTCCCTTGTCACCACTTGACAGCACTGCTGGGAGCAAACACTCTGCTAGATCAGGTTTACACCCCTGAGCACACCTGGAGCAGGAGCTGGTGGGTGTTGAAGGGTTTTATGTCCTTTGAATGGGGCGGGAGGAACAGGGTCAGTTAGAAACACAAGAAACAAGATTGGTCCCACTGTAAATTTGTTCGCAAAACAGGTGAAAGTGAGCTTCTCTCACCAGTCACGCTGCAAGAGACCATAAAGCAGCTTTTCAGATCCCTCAGCTGGGATTCTGTGATCCCTCCTCTCCTTCATCCTGCAGTTTCTCCCAGTTTCTCCCAAAGAGAAAGTGAGGTTTCAAAAGCTGAAGGGAGAGTCTTGGCTCGGGGGCGAAGGGGAGATCCCCCACTCTGCTCCAGGGCCCTTCAGCCTCCAAAACCATGGCAATCTCCCTGTGCACACTTTTTCCTGATGGAATTCTGAAGGTCCAAATGTCATCACTCACCCTATTGCTCCAGCAGAGCACTTAAGCTCGTTCCTTAAAACTAAAATACAAAAGTAAGCACTTTCCTGGGCTGTATTTACAAGTTAATAAAAATGCTGAGCCACATCTCCCYTTTCCTTACAATTTCCCCACAAACATATTTAATGGCATTTTTGACTGAAGACTCGATTTCATTCCCTACTCCTTTCTACAGAACTTATTCACCAAATGAATGAGCTGAACGATGAGCTGCTAAAGATCACAAACAATAAAATTCAGCCTCCCCACAGGAATTTCAAAGTGGAAAAGCCTCAGCAAGTTTTTGTGCCACTCACCTTTGAATCCAGCACTGAATAAGTCAAAGCCTGGCTGGAGGCCATTCAGCAAAGAGTAAGATTTGCTCTATTGCCACCTGAAATGCTCGTCCTTCCCTGGAGAAGGAGCAGGGGAGGCTGCTGGCACCATCTCACCTGGGACAAGTCACTTGGATTTACTTAGAGAGCCTGTGTTGCAAATTAGATTTCAATCCTATTCAATCCAGGCTCTATAACCAGGATGTTCAGAGCCCAAACTCACTTCGTTTTTCTCTTATAAATATTTTCTTGGAGAAAAATAGTTAACTAAACCCATGGCATGAAATGCCACTGGAATTGCAGCTGCCACCTTGGCACAGCCCCAGGGCCCTGTGATATGGTCCCACTGCAGCTCCCAGCCTCCCATCTCCAACTCCCCACCTCTGGCAYGAGGCCACATGCAGCACAACCATCATCTCCCCACTTTGTGTCTCCCCAGGACCGTGGAACATCTGGGCATCCTCACCGGGGCTCAGCTCTTCCCCCTCAACAGAGCAGGCRTGGCACACAGCACAGGAGAGGCCAGCCTCAAGGCTTGGAGCCTGGGCCACGGCAACAAGGCTTTAGAACCCTGCAATGGTTTGGGTTTAAGGACAGGACATTAAAGCTCATCCCATTCCACCCCCCTGCCATGGGCAGGAATGCCTTTCACAAGCCCAAGTTGTTCCAAATCCTGTCCAACCTGGCCTTGGACACTCCCAGGGATGGGGACTCACTGGGACCTCTCTGGGCAACCTAAGGCAGCCCCATTTCCCCTTCCCCTTTCCATTTCCATTTCCTCCTCAGTGCAGGTGTCCCCTGCAGCCCACGAGCACAGACCTGGTGACAACTCCCTGTCCTCCTCCTGTCCCCCTGTGCCCCCTCGTTGGACAAGGCTAGAATGGCAACACACATTCCTGAAGTCTGGCTGCTTCCTTAAATCCATGGACCAGTTAGTGCTGTCTCTGAACAGCTGAAACGAGCTTTCAGTGCCTAGAAACGAGCAGGAGTGACAAGCGAAGGGATTTGAATCTGGAAATAGGTAAGTTCCACCTGCCCACCGCTCCTGACCGCAGAGGGAGGGGCTCAGGGCAGCTGTGCAGCCTTTCCCTGGGGCACTGATCCTGCACTGGAATGTTGTGGTGTTGCCAAACCCGGCCTCAAACCAGGAGAAGATAAGCCCTGACCATTTACTCCCAACCCAGGCACACCCACAGCCCTTCCCAGGGTGTTGGTCACTCATCCTCACCTTCACATTTTCACTGCAAAAAGTCAGCTGAAATGATTCCCAAATAGCTGAAACCCCAAAGCACACTGGGAAAGGCAGGTTTAACACAAAATAAATGGCCACAAGAAAAAAAAAAATCTAATTTAGCACAGGGTGTTGCTCTTTACTTCCTGTTTTGCTTCATAAAGTTATGTGCATTTGTATATAACAATCTGTAAATAGGGGTGAGCAAAACGCCTCTCCCTAGAGGCAGAATTAAGTGATTATGCTTCCAAAATTTACTCACAATTTCAAAACTCAAGCAAGCAGCGTAGTTCCTGTCCACAGCAAGTCTGGCACGTTGCATTTCTATCTCTATTTAATTGACTGACCAACCTGATTGCAAAGCAGTGAAGCAAACACAGCTCCAGCGGTGCCCACAGCCCAGGGACAGTTGCATTTTCTCTCTCAGCACATGCTGAGTCTTTGCCCAGATTTGTGCCTGTCCTTGCACATTTCATGGAAAAAGCTTTAAAACAGCATCTGGGGAACTCATGTATAAATCTGAGAACACCAGAGCACCTGAGTTTTGGCTTTATTCTTAAGTGTCTCCAATGGATAATCTGTTTTCTTCATTTGAAACAGGACCCTGCTGGCACCAGCAGAATTAGGGTGCAGGCAGGGGAGGATCCTGGGTTTAGTCGCAGCCCTGCTGGGATCTGAGGAGGGCACTCACCTTGTCAGGGTGGGATGAAGAAGACAATCCTCCTGAGAAGCCCTGGCTCTGGATTAGGGTGGAGATGGGAGGCAGGATGGCAAGCATAGGAGGCGAAAAAGATTTAAAAATTAAAATAAAAACAAATATTGAGCTAGGAAACACACCACTTTCTAGTCGTGGGGTGTAGAGGAAAGCAAATCACAGGGAATTACAGTTATCTGGGATTTTAACAGGAGTGTACACGACAGCTCTGTAAAGCTGGGAGCCACAGGAGCACTTCCTAAAACAAATATCTCAGTAGACCTTATTGCAGAGGTCACTTTTACAAATTTCCATGCGACTGAGGTGTGCACCTGTTCTGTTTGTACTGCCTGCAGACACTGCTATAAAGTACTGTACACTGACGTCACGGAGYGAAGGAGACAATGATATCACCATGCACTGTACAAGATTTATTAAAATAGTTAAGTTATACTTGTAACTCCATTTCCATCTCTTTCACTGGGTTTTCATAATGGTTTGTCACTGAGWGTCTTAGAAGCTCAGCAAAATGTCTGAAACCACACGTTTCCTTCTGGTTTGGGGGACYGACATTCAACAGGAAGGATGTTATGGCCTGGATAGCTGTGTCTTAAAAACAGGGGGAGGTGAAAATCTGACACATGATAAGAATTAAATGCCAAAAAAGCTGTGAGTTGAACTCCTTTTCTTGTCTGGCTAGTGGAAGGTGTCCCTACCTGTGGCAGGGGGTGGAACTGGATGGTCTTTAAATTCCCTTCCAACCCAAACCAGTCAGGGAATCTGTGATTCCATGACTCAAAAGGGAGGCTCTCCTACTCCTTGGCAAAGAAACCAGAGACACCCTGTTTCCTACACAGTCACAGAATTCAAACAGGACTTAATGCTTCTTTGCATTATCCTTTCTTGGGTTGGGCAAAGCATAAGAGGGTTGTACAAAAGCACCCTCTCAGGAAGGGGAACTTCTGTGGCAGCTGTCCCAAGTGGAACAATACAGAAAGAGGGAACAGCATAACCTCATGACTCAGAGCCTATTATACACATTCTCCGACATTTCCAGCCAAGGGCCATCCTCTGTTTCACGAGCACAACCACACTTACAAGATCACCTCTACAGCCTAAATAAAGTTTAGGCGAACCAAGAGCCCAAAACACCTGCCCTTCTGAGTCGGGGGCTCTCTCGGCGGCTGGAGCTGTACCCCACAAGCCATTTCGTACCTTGCCACGACGGCAGGGCAGGGAGCACAGAGCGCTGAGCTCCTGCAGCGGGACAGCAGCGGGGCAGCAGCGGGGCGGCTCCGAGCCTCCCCCTCAGGGCCTGCCCGCCGCCATCTTGGCTGCCCAGGCTGCCCATGGCTGCCCAGGCCCCGCGCAGCCATGAGGGACGGGTGGCTCGGGGGCGGGTCGGGCGCCGTGCCGGGGGGTTCTGGGGACAGGAGGTTCCGGGGCCGGAAGATCCCGGGGCCGGGAGATCCCGGGGCCGGGAGACCCCCGGACACGCTCCGCTGGGGACAATGGCGGCATCAGGGTCGCCAAGGTGACCCCCCGCCCCGACCCCAGGACCACGAACCAGCCAATCAGAATCGTCCTTCCTCCCGCTGCCCCGCCTCGGCTCCTCCCGGCCGCGTCCGTCTCGTGTCCGCGCTCCTGATTGGCCGCTGCCGCCCAACCGGGCCGGGATTGGCGGCGGGAGCGCGCGGGCCGCGGGTGCGCGCGCAGGCCGGTCCCCTCCGGGCACGTACCGTCCCTTATAGGTGCGCGAGTCCMCCACAGCCGCGGATATGTCGGTGTCCCCCGTGAAGCGGCAGAAGATGGAGTCGGCGCTGGACCAGCTCAAGCACCACACCACGGTGGTGGCTGACACCGGGGATTTCAACGGTGAGAGGCGGCGCGAAGGGATCCTGTCACCGCATCTTCTCCTTAGCCCCCTCTCTCGCCCCCCTTTACGGAGAGTGGGCGCGCCCGGCCGAAGGGGCGCGTGTTGGGGGGAGCGAACCACCCTGCGGCCGGAGGGAGGGCGGGGGGGACGGCGCTCGGTGGCGGCGCTTGGTCTCCGTCCCAGGGCAGATCCCGCCCAGCCAGGACATTTTCCAGACCCTCCCGTGATTTTCTCTCAGTGTGCCCTGACCACCACGTTCAGCTCTGCGTGCTGTCAGGAAGAAGTGCCAGACTCAAGCCAGGCTCTGCTACTAATGAATTCGGGATTTCTTCCAGTGACCTATCTAGATCTGGGACTTGTTTGGGTTTTTTTCCAAACTCAAGGCAAGGCAACCCGGTCCAGTGGAGGGTGTCGCTGCCCATGGCAGGGAGCGGAACTGAACAAACTTTAAAGTCGCTTCCAACCCAATCATTTCAAGATTCTGTAAAAATAATGCCAGAGTGCTTTTGTTTCCCCTATCTCCTGAGAATGAGCCAGCACAGTCCTTCCCGAGAAAGGGAGGTGGCCTTCGATTAGAAAGCCACTTGTTCCCAAGCTGTCACTGCCTGGCCCGGCACGGACACGGAGCCTGCTTGGTCTGTCAGAGCCAAGAATTCCCTCCCTGCGTGTCTCTGAGTTGTGTAGAGCAGCCCTTGAATCCAGGCCTGCAGTAATCCGTCCACTGCTTGCCTAATCCTGTTGGTGTAACAATAAACAATCCTAAATGGCCACTGTCAAATGTCTTAAGAGTAGTAAACTTAAGGTGAAGAGAGCACAGGGGTGGCAACAGCTCAGACACAGGAAAAAAACACACCCCCAGGATGGCCGAGGGGGTGTTTGTGTGCAGGCAGCAGTAAGGATTGTAGAATATCCCACAGGGATCACCAAGTCCAGCTCCTGGCCCTGTACAGGACATCCCCAAGTTGTTCTCTGGGCTGCTCTTATCACCTGGGGGTCATTCTTAAGAGTCCAAACAAGGCAAGAGCCTTACCTGGCAGGTTAAACCCTGGTGGAGGTGAAGGTGGTTGTTGCTGCTGGTTGTTCCCAGTGGCGTTGGTAGATCAAGGTGTTGGTACAGAGTGGAGTTTCATTGATGTGCTGCTCTGCTTTAAGCAGTATCCACGTGAACTGAAGTTCTGAAGGACCTGTTTGTATGGAGTGGACCTCTCTCCTGGATCCTGATCATTGCCTGGGAGGGATCTATGGAAAAACAAGGCTTATTTTCAGTACAGGTGCATTCTCTCACTTGGGGTTTCATCCCCGTGCAGAAATGCCGAGGAGAAGGGGCTGGTAATACATATTTTGTTATTTTTTTTACATTTTAACTGCATTGCTGAAACTGCTGAGGGGCCTGCAGAGGCTCTGCCCCATTTGCCCAGCCGGGCCCTGGTGCCTGGCTGTGATTACAGCCAGACAATGTGTGTCACAGCCTGCTGGAACAAACGCCTGGCATCACCTGAAACAGGTATAGTCCAGGGCTTAGGGTAAGACCAAGGGCCAAGTGTCTTCCTGGTAGGACCAGGAAATTACAAGAGCAGACAGTGAGAAACTGCATCTGTTTGGAAAAGGCTTAAAAAGCAGTAAGAAAAGGTGCTGGAGCCTCACAGGTGAATTCACCTGTCCTGGTCCCATCAGTTGGACACAAACAAAATCCTGAATTTCTGACTGCTTGAAGGGAAGGTCCCCTGTTCTTCATTCCCCTCTGTGATTCCTGGAGCTCAGTTATGCTGGTTGGGGATGAAGTTTGGAAATTAGTACTACTTCTCTTCATCCATCATTTCTACAGGTTTATACTTTTGGGCAATTTCGGTAGTTTATAAACTTTAAAGTTTGCTGTATCTTGTGACAGCAGCCCAGTTGTTCTGTACTATGGCACAAACCAGCCTTCAGGCAGTGTTTAAACACCACTCAGCGCTGTTGTGATCTGTCAGTAACAAGTGTTTACATTCTCACCTGGGTTGAGCAAAATGCTTCAGATTTCTCAGGCTGGCTGGCTGTTTCCAACAGACTGGTTTTCTTTCCTTAGCCATYGATGAGTACAAGCCCCTGGATGCCACCACAAACCCCTCCCTGATCCTCGCTGCGGCTCAGATGCCGGCGTACCAGAATCTTGTGGATGATGCTGTTGCCTACGGGAAGAAGCTTGGTGGGTAAGTAAAAGAGGGTTTTAATCTCAGCAGACCTATATTTAAAATGCCTTATTTATATACAAGCAACATACTGGGGTTTCCCCCTCGTGTACTTGTGGGTTTGTCTCCTGCCCCAAAAGGTCTCAACACTTTAAGAAAAATTCCTTACGCCCATTCCAGATGTGCTTTTAAGAAGTGCATCTCCATTTCCCAGCTCACACCTGGCCCTCCTTGCTCAGGAAAACAGCAGCATTATAGGAAAGAGTGTCCAAAGGCTAATCCTGCTGGCAGGACAGAAGTGGCTCATTTGAACTCTGGAATTTAATGTTAAATGGGCTGTGAAATTTGATCATCAAATCCACGGCAAAGTGTAAACTCACCTTTTTTTTACCCCCATAAATGCTTTTGCTCTTTCTGGTTTTCAGGTCAGAAGAGGAGCAGATCAAAAATGCTTCTGACAAACTTTTTGTATTATTTGGAGCTGAAATCCTGAAGAGGATACCTGGCCGTGTGTCCACAGAAGTAGATGCAAGGTTGGCTCTTTTCCCTCTGGGTTACCCTGGATATTTGTGCATACAAAAAGAGACCTGAGCTGGAGGAAGATTTCTTGCCTAGAAGACCAGTGAGACTTACATTGTTAATATTTAAGAGTGCGGATTTCCCTTAGTTTGACTAGAACTCTGTAACAAAAAGAAGTAGCTCTGACCTTGGATTTTCGTAATCTTCCTGCTGCTTCTTAAGCAAGGGAAACCTCACACTTCAGTCGTAGTTTCACTCATTCTCTTCTATGTAATAATAGCTTAATTTAGCAAGGGATCTGTTGGAACAGTTTATTTCAAGACTTGCATGGGAATTGGCTGTTAACTTGCTCAGTGCCAATTTTTGTTAATGCTCATCTTCTGAATTTATTATAAGAAGCTTCCTTCTCAAAGGGCTGACCATCCAGGAGGGATCTGAGAACACAAACCTGCTGTTGGCATGTAAATGCTGATAAAACAGGACAATGTTTTCCATGGGGTCCTTGGGGAGAGAATTTAAAAAAAAAAAATCAGTTTTAAACAGTGCTGCTCTTGCCTCAAAGGTTGTCCTTTGATAAGGAAGGAATGATTCAAAGGGCCAGGCGCCTCATCGACCTCTACAAGGAAGTAGGAGTTGGTAAAGATCGGATTCTCATCAAGCTCTCTTCGACGTGGGAAGGAATCCAGGCTGGCAGGTAAGGCTGTGTGTGCCTGGTGTGCTGATTCATGGCATGCTCCTGGCCTGTCCACAGGCAGCGACATTGCATTCTGCACTTGAATAAACAGCAGTGCTGAAAGCACGGCATGAGGAAGTCTGTCATGAGCATGGAAGGAGCTCTGCCACAGCTTGCTGTTGAAATAGGGAAAGTTTCTTCATACAAGGGCCAGGCCACAGTTTCCTGAAATACCCTGCTAAGCTGGCTGCATTTGGCTGGAGGAACAGCATTAATAAAGCAGAGTTTGGCAGCACCAAACACCATTTGTTGTTAGCTGACAACTTTAAAGCTTACTGAGTGTGCCCCATTCCTAAATTAACTCAAGGAATTCAGTAGTTTGAACTTAGCAGCTCATTCCTGAATATGAATTCCGTAGGTGAGCAAAGTGCTGTTCTAAGCCAGCCTGTGTCTGCAGGGTTCTGGAGGCCGAGTATGGGATTCACTGCAACATGACCTTGCTGTTCTCCTTTGCTCAGGCTGTTGCCTGTGCTGAAGCTGGAGTTACTCTGATTTCCCCGTTTGTGGGACGGATCCTGGACTGGTATGTTGCAAATGGAGACAAGAAAACCTATGAGCCTTCAGAGGATCCAGGTGAGCACAGATTCAACACTGTTGAGAAAACAACAGCTGCTCATTCAAGCAGTTTACTTGTAAAAGTCCTCTTACGGCAAAATGCCGGGTTTGAGCATGTTCTAAATAATCACTTACAATAAAGTTGCTGGTTTCTGCTTGTAGGAGTGAAGAGTGTCACCAAGATCTATAACTACTACAAAAAGTTTGGTTACAAAACCATCGTGATGGGCGCATCCTTTCGCAACACGGGCCAGATCAAAGCGCTCACGGGCTGTGACTATCTCACCATTTCACCCAAGCTCCTGGCAGAGCTCAGCAAAGAGCACATCAAGTTAACTCCCACACTCAGTGTCAAAGAGGGTGAGTCCACTCCTGGGGGCTTGTTCAGTCTTCCTTTCTTCTGCAATGCTGAGAGTCTGGGGATCCGGTCAGTGCTGTGGTGCTTGCTGCCATCCTGCTTTAGGGATAAATCCAATTTCCTAGAGGAAATATTGTAGCCTCAGAAGGAAATACTATAGCCTCATTACAATATCACTGCTACAATTGCTGACACACTGAGCACTAATTGGATTACAATGGGTTTGGAGTGTGCTTCCATACTCTGCACCTCTCCCCATGGGACAGGGAGAGAAGAGGAAAGTTAATCTGCACATGCTCAGGATGAAATTTTACTGAACAGTAGCAAAGATGCCAAACTTGGTTTCATCCTAATCTCTAGACATGCCAAGAGGTGTTTTCCCTCCAGAAATTAGAAACGAATCATACACAAGACTGAGTGATTTGATCTGGTGACACTGTGCCACAATGGCTTGGAATCCTTGTTCCCATTGCGCTTCAAGGCCAGGTTGGATGGGGCTTGGAGCAATCTGGGATAGTGGAAGGTGTCCCTGCTCATGGCTGGGCAGTGGAACTGAATGGGCTTTAAGGTTCCTTTCCACCCAAGTCATTCCAGGATTCTGTGATAGTCTCCCTTTTCTGCAGCCTCATTAAAATGCTGGTTTACATCTCAGAAAGCAGCTCTGTGCACAGCTGTAGCCACGGGTTGCTGCCCATAGGCTGCTGCTGGCCTGGGAGCCTGCTATCAAATGAGCTTTTGTTAGTTCTTGCCAAATAATCAAAGCCCTGATTGTTCAGAATATTTGCTTAGAATGTCTCACTGCTGCAGGGCAGTTGCACAATTCCTTAGAATAGGCTTGGAAGTGCTGTGCCATTCAGCAGCAGGTACAAGATAATGACACACACAAACACTGTGCATTAAGATAAACTGATTTATTAGGCTACCTTTTCCTTTTTCCTCTTTGTTCTCCTCCAGCCAGATCAGGAGCACTTTCAATCTCACATCCCAGATTGTGCTCCTGCAGCAAGTCATACTGAAAGTATTTAAATTTTTTCCAGCACCTAGAAATGATTAGAACTCAAGACAATTTTAGGAAGTCTAAATTTGATAAGAATCTGATCACCTGGTTTGTTTCTTTTTTCTACTTCTCCTGCACAGCTCAGGCGTGCAGTCTTGAGAAGATCCACCTGGATGAGAAGGCATTCCGCTGGCACCACAACGAAGACCAAATGGCTGTGGAAAAGCTCTCTGATGGGATCAGGAGATTTGCTGCAGATGCAGTTAAGCTGGAGAGGATGTTAAAGGTAGATGTTGTATCATGCTCCTTCCACGTACTGCAGCCAGCCTGGTGTGGCTGAGGATTAAACAAGTCTGGTCAGGTTTTTGGACAGGTTATGTAGGACAAGCCACCTAAATTCAGTGAACTTAGTAAGCTTCACTGCATGCCAAGAAAGAATTTGTGCCATGTGTGGGCCACACCTGCAGTTTGAGGCCCCAGGACTGGCAGCTCATCAGGATAACTGTCAAAGTGAGAAGTCCCTTAAATCTGATTCTGAGCTGTCAGCAGCAGTACAGGACACAAATAATCTGCAGGTAGTGAGCTGGAAATAAATCATGTTTGTACTTGGAGGCACTAAGAAAGAGCAGATATGCTGTCAAAGTCTTCTGTCAGATTGTGGAGAGGCTTTAATGTGGTATTCATCAAACTGTGTTTTTTGGGGAAGAAATACTCAGTATACCTGATTTAGGCACTTGGTAACTGGCAACTCCTTGCAGTGTTCCCAAACTCATACTCAGCCGTGCTTTGTCTATTCTTTTTCTAGGAGCGAATGTTCAGCACTGAAAATGGAAAGTAAAAAAAGAAAAAATAATAATCAGCATTTCCCTGAGTGCTCCAGGCTGAGGTGGATCACCTGAGGTTCAGTGGATGTACAAATGTCTGACCTGTACAAGTATCATGCTCTGTGTGGATAGATTTCTGTATCATGCTTTTTTTTTTTATCAATTTGCAAAGGGACAAATGGAATTTCAAATTTTTGTGGCACTTTTGTCAATACATGCAAATTAAAACCTGTTTGCCCTGTAACATGGTCAATTCAGTGCTGCAGGAGACACCTCATAGGATTTTAATTTTTTGTATTAAATTCCTAAGTAAGCCTACAGTCCTAACACATTTAAGAAAACAGTTTTTAATTTCAGGTTGTTTTGAAGAGCAGACACAGGTTTCACAAGCCCCCCTCTTGGTACAAAACCCACAAGTACTCCTGTGAGACACATATATATGTCAAAAAATATATATATGTGTGTGTGTGTGTGTATCTTACTAGTTTATATAGATCCAGTTCTATGAAGAGTAGACAAGAACAAGTGATAGGACAAGAAGGAAACAGCCTCAAGTTGTGCCAGGGAAGGTTTAGATTGGATATTAGGGAACATTTATTCACTGAAAGGGGCTGTCCAACCTGGCACAGCTGCCCAGGGCAGTGGCTGAGTCCCCATTCCTGGAGGGATTTAAAAGCCACGTGGATGTGGCACTTGGGGACATGAGATAGTGGTGGCCTTGGCAGTGCTGGGGGAATGGCTGGACTTCATGGTCTCAGCAGTCCTTTCCAACCTCAGTGATTCATTCCTTGATTCTAAGAGATCCCTGCTTATATGTGGACACAATTTGCTGTTTGCTGACAAAGTTGCCTGAACTTAAAAAAAAGGGAGAAAAGGCAGCAGTGCAGCTCCAGCACTGATAGACACGTGCTCTGTCCAGACCAAGGGAGCCACTGATCCCTCACCCCAGTGTGACACAGCAGCTCTGCCGTCAGCACATCCAGAACAACCTGGGAGCTGCTGTTCCAGCCAAAGGGACAGCCAGCTACAATCAGACAYGGAGAGCTGGTGCTGCACTCCCAGCCGGCCCTGGGAACATTGCCAGTCTACCAGAGGGAGGTGAAGTCCCCAGGGGACTCATCCAGACCCTCTGTCCTACAGCTGTTGGTGAGGRGGGAAGCAGAGAAGGCAGAAAGCAGACTGCCCAAAGGGAGGTGACCTTTTATCCTCAAAGTCAAGCCAGCACTAAAACCTTGACCCTGCCCTCCCTACAGCCATCAGGCCCTCCACTGCACATCCCTTCTCAATTTAACCTTTTTGGCATTTCTCACTCTTACTAAACTGAGCATTCCCACAGAGATTCCTAGAATGGTTTGGGTTGGAAGAGGACCTTGAAGACCATCTCATTCCACTCCCCTGGCATGGGCAGGGACACCTGCCCCTAGAGCAGGTTGCTGTGCTGTAACACCACACACTGCACCCACCAGGGCAGGGTGTGGATTCGGGCACACAGAATCTGGGGACTTGCTGCTGTCAAACTGGCTGGTCAGAGGCTTGGAGCCTCTGGAATAGATGCCCCTTCTTCCCCAAGTGAGGCAAGAACCTTCACATGCATGGAATCTGTCCCCTAACACAGCTGAGACACAGCTGGGTCAGTAACACTGGAGCTTAGATAAAACTGAAGCATTTCAGAAGGTGCTCAAGAGAGAACAAAATACTGCAGTGAAAGGGTAAGAGGCAAGAAAAGGTGCCCGAGTAACAGTTAAGTTACAATAATAAGTTATGCCTTACTCCACTTACCTAYAGACAGGTCAAACCACGACACACCTCTCAAGAGCTGAGGGGGCAGCAGGCAAACAAGTTATGCTTAAAATGTTCAGTCACAGGGTCCCTTACCTGCTGTGGTGGCAGCTGGTGTTTCCTCCTCAGCACCGGGGTTCCTTCTCTGCAGCACAGCTGGATGTTGTGAGGTGCCTGACATCCGTGGCTAAGCCACAAAGTCCACATCCTTCCTGAAATGGTGAAAAAAAAGCAAGCACCACATAAACCTTCAGCCTGTACAGCTCTTTAGTCAGTCACACAAAATGCATTTACTCCTTAACTCTTCCTCAACTTCCCCTCTCTTCAGTAGATGGAGAGATCTCTCCCAGGACCCTGTCTGTGCCTCGCTTACAAACTCCTTCTGGGATTTCCCAGATCTCCATACCTCCTCAGATTAAGAAATCAGGAGATATCTCTTGTCTCTCAGCAAGGTCTGTAGCTCTCACAGTCACAAGGAAAGGACTGAGGAATTAGGGGCAGATACAACGTGTATGCGTGGAGAAATCCTAAAGAATCAATACATAAACTTTAAAGCATTGATTTAAAAGTGACAGCACCTTTCCCAACCTTTCCTTGTGGTGGTTTCTCTCTGATTCTAACATCTAGCAAACACACAAAGCTTGGAGTGGGGTTGGAAAAGCTTTTCCTTCCTCCTCCAGCTATGCCTTGCATCCCATCACACACTGTGCTAAGAGAGACATGCTGCTGCTCCCAGCACCTCCTCCATTCTTGAAATGGGGTACAGGAGAGCAGAGCTGTTGGAAGAACAGACACACTGAGTACATCCATTTATATTCATCCTCCCCATGTAGAATTTAATTTGAGTCCTTAGATTCACTATGTCTATCCAATACAGCCATCAGAGGCCAGTACGGATGGCACCAAACCCAGACAGTTCCATCTGAAATTTTAAAGTAAATCAGGACCAAAGAGCCACTTCCATCTCTTCTGGCCCCTGTTTGAATGCATACAAGATAAATAAAGCAGCAGGTTCAATTTTTTTAAAAAAATTAAGGTTTCCTTTACAAGATTACACTATAGAAGCTCCAAGAAAAGAATCTTCTTTATTAAATACGTTAATACACTAATGGAATGCTGGTATGACCAACAACCATCAGCTGCAGACAGGGCCAGAGTTCAAACATCTTGTCAGGATTCCCAAAAACATGAAAATTGAGATCATACCCACAGGCAGGTCCTGGGGCTCTGTTTTCCAGAGTTAAGCGGTTTCCCAACTGCTGCACCAGCACCCCTCTTCCCAGCTCAGCTGTAAACCTGCCAGGAGAGGCTCCCATACCTTAGGGATGGTGGGCTGTCCTGTTGTTGGTGAAGAAATCCTTTGTGGGGTGCAAGACAGCAGTGCCCCTTTACAGCTGTGAGCCAACATCTGAGAAACTCCTTATCCCTTTGGATTCATCCTGCTCCACGTACTGCAGAGGCACTCTGATGCTTCTAGCAGGTACCTCCATATCTGCCTGTAAAAATATCAGAGAAAAACAGAGGATATGCTCCCAGCTATTAAGCCAAGAGAAGATCTAACACTGTGAGTCCCAAATAAATAAAAAACCCTAGAAAATAAAACCAAATCCCTACTCAAATAAACAAAACAATAAAATCCACCAGCTGGATGTTACCAGGAACAGATTTCCAAGGAAACAAGCCTGGCTGGTAATGTTCCTAGGACCAAAGCACCAAGCACTGCACAGTGCAGTGCTGAAACAATCAAGGTTTGTGTGGGATGAAAATCCCCCAAATTTGAAGGTTTTCAGTTCTTTGGGAAGCAGTTTCTGCCCTGGAGACAAAAACCCCTCAGTATAAACACCACTGCTTGGATGCCTGGGATGGGATAGTTCACAGGGCTCCTCAGCTGGACTAGGCAGAAGGTACAGAAGATACAAACCGAGGTTCTTCCCACGGGAAGTTTAAAATGAAAGAATTATCCAAAAATCCTTGCACTTTGTGTAATGCCACTTCATGATTTTAGTTGATGTAAATACCTTCTAGGGAAAAGAAAAGAAAATAACAAACTATCGTGTTTTACATTTGTAGAACAAAATTAACACGGAAAATAAACAGAATAAAACCTTCCTGAACATACCTGGACAACATTCAACAACTTTGTTTTCTATGTTCATTTGATCTTCTTTTCCCCCAGTTTCTGAACAATTATTTCCAATCCCTGGCTAAAATTGGTCATACTGTACAAGAACTTAAGAGCTATCATCACTAATGGCCTCAAGTTGTGCCAGGGGAAGTTTAGGTTCGGTATTAGGGAAAAATTCTTCACGGAAATGGATGTCAAGCACTGGAACAGGCTGCCCAGGGCAGTGGTGGAGTCACCATCCCTGGAAGTGTTCAGAAAACACATGGATGTGACACCTGAGCTTGAGTGGTGAACATGGTGGTGGTGCTGCACTGATGCTTGGACTTGATCTTAAAAGCTCTTTTCCAACCTGAATTCCATGATTCTATGACTCAGATGGCTCCCAGTTTGTCAGCATGACTTGTGAAGGTGACACAATCCAGTTCACCACATCCACATCTCACTCACAAAGCTGTCAGCCCCACACCTGCACACATCACCTCTCCAGCCACTTGCTGCTGGACCACACRACTCTCCCCCAATTTTCCCAAGAGCAACTTCATGGCTGAGGAGACAAAAGTGGATGTGTGATGGGAAAGAGTGAAAATACACACAGGAACTCATCTTTTTTCTGCTCTCGGATGGGAGGAAAAAAGAAGCACCATCAAGTGGGCTTTGTCCAACTGTTTGCTTCCCAACAGAGGCACAAGCAGAGCAATTCCAGCAGGTCCTGGATGCCACAAAATAAGGGAAAATTGTACAACAGGGGACTGATCAAAGCCTGTAGTGGTGTGAACGCTGTTTGCTCACCTGGCAGCAGACGAATGAGCCTGGACAGAACCTCATTTAAGGAATGAAAACAGGACACAGGGTAGACATCAATATTCTATTTTTACAGGTAAGCAGTGAAAGATGCAGCGATTTTGGCAAAATCCCATGGAAACACAGTCCCTAAGGAAATACAGTCTCCCACCTCACAAACAAGATGTGGCTTTCCAGACTGAAAGTATTCCCTGATGGTGTCAACATCAAATCCCCAAGATGGCTTGTCAAGAATGAAGATGTAAATTGTCAAAGCTAATTGATACTTCAATTTCTATCAAAGCCCAATTTTCATTTCGAATTCTGGTTTTCATTTCCATCAATGCGAAAGATCTGTAAGCTAGGCTCCAGAATGCAGCAGCAGAAGACCCAGCAAAACCCACAGCAGTCAGTCTTTTAAAATCACACTGAATTCTTGAGACAGAGCTAAAAAACTGCATTTCCACAGAAAAGAGGAAATTTCCCTGCTTGATGACTTGTTAGAACCAAAATATTGTAATACCCTGGTAAGAAAACAAAAATGCAACCCCAAAGGTCCTTCCCTTCAGGGCACTGAAGAAATGCTGCCCACAATTCTAAGAGGGAAGAAAAATCAATTATCTGAAAGTTAATTTATCTACTTTCCAATATATTTGGTATGTCTGAGCCTGCAACAATTAAAACAAAATCTCAGTCTGATCATTCCTTTCCATGCTCAGCGTCGAGCCACACCTGCAGCTCAGAAGGAAGGAGGAGGCCAGACTCCACCCTACAGCTGGTTCCTCGCATGGGACCCACATTAGCCACCTGCATTTTTCAGTGCCTTAGTCCACAAAATTCCAGCAAGAGACAGCAGCAGTGTACTTCCAGAGAGGAGTATTTCCAAGAGAACAAAACCCACAACATAAGCAGCACAAAGGAGAACAAATAAACAATTGTAGGACCATGTTAAAAAAAAAAGCTGAGCAAACTTTTTAAACACAATTCCAGCAATGTGAACAGGAAGAAAACAAGGGCATGCTGTGCATCAGTACAATGCCAACCCAGAGCAAAGGCTTCAGCTTCAGCAATTTGTATTCACAGCCCCAACTTTTGCAGGGTTTTGAGAAGACAGTTTCCCACATCTGTAAACTGAGGGTCTAGAGAAGCAGTGAGAAAGTGGAGCAGCAAAAATGAAAGGGGGTGTCCCAACTGCTTCTGACAACCTTCATGATTCCATACACACAGAACCTGACACTGCCACTTCACTGCCACAGTCACTTCAGAGTCCAGGACAGGGGTTCAGAGGGATGTTTTATCCAGGTCACAGCCATGGAAATCCTCGGCCTGCTGGCTCTTCATCCACCCTCTTTGCAAACAGACCTTCTCCTTCATTTCCTGCTGAAGGAAACACACCCAGACATGACAGGACCTGTTAGTGCACAGCCAGGACAGGACTGGTACCACACACTCACCTGAACCAAAGAYGGGGTTTGTGGTTATTCATATGTGCTCTTCTATCTGACAAGATGACGCTCAAACAAGCCAAGCCATTTCCAAAGAAATTAA
Organism: Parotia lawesii; assembly: GCA_003713295.1. NCBI lineage: Eukaryota > Metazoa > Chordata > Aves > Passeriformes > Paradisaeidae > Parotia > Parotia lawesii. The sequence continues at coordinate 23,834 of RAHM01000733.1, forward strand.
ATCCATTCATACCCAGAATCCAAAACCAGAGCTGACTCAAAGCCAGCCTGCCAAAGCTCAAGAAACAAGAGATGTTTCCCTGAACAGAAATGTTTAGTGAAGTCTATTCAGCATTTTACTTTGCCAGTTCCACTACAGCTGTGCATTTCCCCACACATTTTCATCTTCTTTTTATAAATACTCAAATGCTCTTTCCCAGAAGACACAACTGCCTGGCTGGCTTGATCAAACAGAAGTGACACACACTTCAGTAAAAAACCAAGGGGAAAAACCCCTTTTGAGGGTCAGTGTTCCTGAAACCAAAAGATGCTCACCACTGGCTGTTCCCAGCTCTTAAGCCCCATCTTGCCTCACCTGACATTGCACAGAATCAGAAGGTTCTGGACAGCAGGAAGGGTGGAATTCTCATTCTGTCCTGTCACCAGGTGCCTGTCCAGCACCACATGGACAGCATCCGGGCTGCTGGCTAAACACAGGAGGAAAAACACAGAGATTGTGTTAGAGCACACAAATTCAGTGCCAGAATCCCACCACTGATAAACCCAACACAACACATAACTATTTTGGCCAGACAGATTTGCTGGGTGCTGATCTATTACCCCAGCAGACAGGGGCAGTCTCAAGCCCCTCATCCTGAAACAATTTCCCTAGGAAATCCTTTTCTGAAAGAACAGGACTGGGTCCTTGATTCAATTAACAGCAGATGGGTAAATGACACATATCAGGAGATTTTCATAATAAAAAACTCAAAGTATGTCTTTGAAAGTTGCAATTACCTCACAATAGGACACAAACTCTTCTTATGCCAGACATGAGCTGTGATGCTACAAAAATTAAATACTCATTTTCTGGCCAATTACAACATCCCAGCGTGCTCAGACATACCAGCAACTGCTCAGCACTCCAAATACAATTTTTAAGTTACCTCACTCCAGACAGACTCCCAGACTGGTTTGGGTAGGAAAAGACCCTAAAGCTCATCCAGTCCCACCCCCCTGCCATGGGCAGGGACACCTTCCACTATCCCAGATTGCTCCAAGCCCTGTCCAACCTGGCCTTGCAAATGACCAGTGATGTACTGGTAAATGAGGGAATGGGAATGCCAGATGAGATATCCTGCCAGTGGCCTGCTCAGCTGGATACAACTGGCACACAAGCACTCACTTCCCAAAGGAGACACAAAGTGTCCATCCCAGACACCAGGCATGACCCACCACTGAATGTAGCTCCAGAATCCTTCACAAAATCCTCCACAATAATGGACAAACTGGCAAAATTCAGCTGCCTCACCAGCTCGTACACAGAGGGCTGAAATAGATCAAAAGGAAATGAGTCTGGCTGGCTTTTTACCAAAAAAGCCAAGCAAAACCAGCACATATTTCCCTGAATTTTATATTTCTGTTCCCTCTACTATTCTCCCAACCAAATGACCACAAGCAGCTTTGATGGATTTTGTGTAGGGAGCAAACTGGAAACTCTTAAGTTAAGTTAAATAAAGAGGAAAAAACAACAACCAAACAATTTCTGCAGGTGTGATTAACTTCAGGAAGGCACAGACCTGTCTGTCCATGGCACACAAATATTTGGACACAGATGCTGTGCCACATGCAGAGTCCAAAAACAGTAATCCATGTTAGAATGAATATGGGAAACAGCTTAAAGACAGAAAATTTAGGAGCACTTGCAGTTTTTATGTGCAAAAGGAAGTAATTTAATTTTATGGTTTCCACTGCAACTATAGCTAGGCCACATCATGATTTCAAATATTTCATCATGGACTATAACAATTCATATAGAGCCATAAATAATCCTTAACTCAAACAGAAGCACATGAGAACACTAAGAGCTTTTGTGAGTTACAAAATCCTAATTTCTTAACTTTCATTGTAAATTTTCCACGCTAGAAGCTGTACTAGGGCGATTTGCATCACTCTGACACTTTAAAATGGGCTGTGAGGTCAGAGCACATAAAATAAAGTATCAGCAGTAACTGGCTGCTTTAATTGCAAGCCAGTTTGTACAGCCTTTTTTCCTAAAACTTCCTCTGTTTTCCTAAGACTCCGTCTATCTTTCAAAAAGAAACAGCACCTTGAGAAATATAATTTATCCGCAGCATTCATGAAACAAACAAACAAACAAACAAATTTTTTAAGTCCTCAACAACAAATGCAAAGAGCTGCAGCAGGAATTTCCAGCACTTTTTCTGCTTCAGTTTAAAGTTTACTGAACAATTGGAGGGAAAGCATTCCCCACATGCCACTTGCGTGGGACAAACCCTTCACGCACTCACTGCTGGGCTCCTTGTCAAAGACAACTCTGCACATCTTGCACAAGCCAAGGGTATCAAACTGATAATTTATATTTATAGGAAGTTCCTGGGTAAGACCAAAACCACCAGAAATCACACAGCAAAAAAAGCCCCCAAACAGCAAAAATCAGTTAAAAGCTTGACTTACCCCTGTCAGGCTGTATCCCTGGAAAACCCAGGATTTATCTTCATTGGTGGCACAACACAAAGCTGCCACTCCCTGTCCCACGGCACAGATGGGCTCTAGAAAAGAATTAAAGCACATTTGTGAGCATCTCCRAATAGTTAAAACAGGTGAGTGTGGTGAGACTCATGCTGCCCTCCTGCAGTGAAGTTATACTGCACTGACAATGTTCTTTCAGGCTGTAGGGGCTTTCCTGCACACTGCAGTAGCAATTATTGTCTATAATAAGAATTACTACAATTATTCTATTATTATTACAGTAAGGGGAAGAATAAGGCAGCTTTTAACTCCAAGTCCAGAGACAGGTCCACAAATGCTCAAATGTGGAGCACACCTCAAGTCTTGATTAACTGCAGCTTTAATGATGATCCTGGTATATTCCACACTTGGTTCTGAGCCTTGAATCCTGCTGATTTGGACAGAGCCATTTCTGTACCACTGTAAGGCAGCAAATCCTTCTTCTGAGACAAGCTCTGAAAAGCTGCTGGCATTGCTTTTTAAGATACTTTAAGACCTCTTTTTCCTTTTCAAGGCTCTCTTTTTCCTATTTAAGACACTTTAGGACAGGGTTTTTTTTCCCTTTAAAGACTCCCTTTTCCCTTTTTAAGACATTTTAGGATACTTTTTTTTTTCTTCTAAGACTTCCTTTCCTTTTTTTAAGGCCCATTAAGATACTTGTTTCTTCCCTGAAGACACCTTTCCCCTCCCCAGTTCTGAATGCTCTTTAGCCATGCAAACACTTTTAAGTCTCTGGAAGGCAGCAGCCCTGCAGGAGCAGCACAGGAGCCCTGTTTCATTTACCCACCCCCCCGAGGATGTTCACCTACTGCTCTCAGTGCTGAAGTGCTGCAGGATCTTGGCCAGGTACCCGCTGTTGGCCAGGTCAGTCATGGCCCCTGGGCAGTTTGGGATCAGCAGGGCATGGTACCGAGCCCCTGGTCAGGAGGAAAGCAGGGATTGATTGTAGGACAGGTAAAAAAACCCAAAAAGCCTGACCATAAATCCACTGCACATTTGGAAAAAAACAGGACAAGCCCACATAAATCAGTTAAAAATAACCTAAAGAAACTAAAAGAGCTACACAGAAGAGAGAAAAAGGTCCTTCTCGGGACCAGGAACACACATTTTTAATGAGCCCTGATGATCCAGGCAAAACTTACAACTGTTCTGTCTGCTGGCTCCTACTCCAGCAAAATATTTATTTTTAACAAGTAACAATGTAGTGTGTGCTTATATACAACACAGACATTATATGTATACATTGCATATATATTAAAAGAGAACGACCATTCCAAGATAAATAAGAAAACAGCAAAGCAGTTGCCAGGACTTCCTCTTAAATAAAAAATAAAACAACGACTGCAGCTGCCATGGTTTTCTCTTGAAACACAACTTTCCTGCCTTTTCTGTGTCATTCTTACCTAAAATCCTGGCCCTAAGCAACCCGTTTCCCTGACAGTGGCCSGTGGGGACACACTTACCATCAATGGACTCCAGCTTGGCGGGGTTGGCGTAGGATTTCATGCGGAAGTCCTGGATCCAGCGCATGTTGCCCTCGTTCACATCCACAAAATCAATGGGCTTGCCCTGGGGATAACATGGTTCACACACCGTGGTCAGGATCACTGCACAAGCATCCATGACACTTCCTGAAGGACGGCCATGTGGGATTTTGGGATGCTTCAGCCCTCAAAAAACTGAAGTTTTCCATTTTTCCCACTGAATTAGTGCTAATAGTTTTTCCTCCACTCTTTGTGGGAACAGACACCACAGAAGTCCAAACCTATGCTACAAAAAGCCTGCAGTCACTTTGGTATTAAAAAACCAGAATTAAACAGGTCCCTTAATGTCTAAGGCCAATAAAACACCTCTCAATACATTTATAGTACAATTATGTCATGACAACTGAGATATCAATTGGTTTCAGGCTGAAATCACAGTATTTGCCCATTTTCACTCACCCCAGGAGTCGCCACTTGCAGGTTAAAGGCAGAGCTGGCCAGAGTAAAGCAGTGAAGGAACGACTGGGCTGAAACACCTGGAAAACAGATTCCAACACCTTACGGAAACAACAGTGATAGTCTAATCCAGGCCACACTTTATCTAGCAAAGTACACAAGCTTGGGGTTCTGCTCATCTTAAAAGCTCTAGATAATTTCAGAGGATTATTTTGTTATGATTCAATGATTTTAAGACACCAGAAATGTGCAGTCTTCATTACAGGTGAGCTGTGTGCTGAGGAATAGAATCATGGACTGATTTGGGTTGGAAGGGACCTTAAATCCCATCTCGTGCCAATCTCTTGCCATGGGCAGGGACACCTTCCACTATCCCAGGTTGCTCCAATTCCTGTTCAGCCTGGCCTTGGACACTCCCAGGGATGGAGCAGCCACAGCTTCTCTGGGCAACCTGTGCCAGGGCCTCTCCACCCTCACAGGGAAAGATTTTTTTTCCCCTAACACTCAATCTAAGCCGACCCTCCTTTCCCTCAAAGCCACTAAAGCCACACGCAGAGGGGCCAACCAGCACAGCTGCACATGGAGGCAACACCTGCAGTGCGGATGTGCCCGGTGTGGGCTCACAGCTGCGCAGGGAGGGCACACGTGGGGCTGCGCAGCTCGGCTGCAGCGTGACACACACACGGGACACGTACGCGGCAAGGGCTGTGGGGCGGGCACACGCGGGACACGCCGCGACAGCCACACAGGGGACACCCCGGCACGGCACCGCCCCGCCCCGCCCCGCCCGCCGCGGCGCCGAGAAGGGACGGGGGGCGCGGGACACCCGCAGAGGCCGGAGCGGCGGCTMCCCGCGACCCGGCGGGGCCCCCCCCAGAGCGTCTCACCCGCGGCGGCGGCGCTGGCGACGATGAGGCAGGAGGGCTTGGCCAGCCGGTCCGACATGGCGGGGCCGGGCCGCGGCGGGGCCTGAGGGGAGGGGCGCGGGGGGCGGGGACGGTGCCTCGTGCGGCCGCGCGTGCGCAGTGCGGGGAGCGCTGACGGGCGGGGGGAAAGCGCGCGAAATCCTGAGGGKGGGCGAAAAAGCGCGGGAAGCCCAGAGGGAGTGGGCGCTGCCGCCCTTTGAAAGCCCTCGGGTGTCCCGAGAATCATCTAGTTCCACGTCCCATCGGCAAGTGYCGTTATTTCCTTATTTCCCCGCTTCTGTAAACCTCAGCGTTCAATTTCTGGATTTGCGTCTTTCATCCCTGTGTGAATTTAATAGGTTTATCCCGTGCTGGCTGCTGGTGTGTTACAGACACAATGCCGTTATAAAATGGTAGATACAAAATAAAGACAGCACAATTCTGCTATTGGTTTTATTTGTTTATTTGAAAGGGCTTAATTTCTAGCCTGGTTTTCCTAAAGGAAACGTAGCTTATACAATCTTTCTGTCTCTTCAATCATCTGTCTGTCTCCTTTTCTTTCCAGAACCGTGTTCTGGATCTGTAGGCTGGTTAATCTGGATTTTCCTCTCTGCTCCAGCTTAGATACCAGAAAATTATTTTTTAAAAGGAAAAAAAAGCATCTTTTTCACTATTCAGTTTTGCTGTTGTGTGGGGTACTCCGGGACTTAGTGCCACTCCAGCAGACTAAGCCTTTATGGCACAGAGTGACACATTTATGGTCCTTATTCCCTGCTTGTGAATCCAGTGCTTTTTRAACAAACACGAAGGACAGTGCTGTCCCAGCCATGGCTCCATCAGCTCTTCCCATCCTCCCTACACTGCCCCAGGCATATGCAATTCCACATACCCTGACTGGGGCCAGTGGGAGGGTCAGGCCCCCACCCATCCCAGCCTCTCAGCTCCAGCATTCCTACTCAGAAAACAGGAACTTATTTGATCTCCTGCTCCTGTCAAGACAAACTAAAACTCAAGTCCCCAGCTGTGTTTCTGCGGCAAAACCCTCCGATGATTACGCTTTTGCAGCTGAAGGATGACCTTTTTCCTGACCCTGTGGAACTTACAGGATTTTTCTTCCCAGTTCTTAAGAAATTTAATTCCAAAAGCCTGCAGGCTTCTGCTGGGACCCTGATTGGAGCTGGTGTAATTCGACATCAACCCTGTGCGACTGACACATGCTTCCAAAACCCTCCTCCCCTCCGTGAGCCCGGAGGGCATCCRTGCCCAGGGACCCCATGGACATCACCCAGTCCTCAGGGGATGGTTTGTCTGGGAGGTGTTCCCAGGCCATCTTAGAAACAAAACCAGAAAATCAGCAGGAGAAATTTGGCAGGAGAAAGGTCACAGCAAAGAATTGGGGGTGAAGCCTGGAGACCAGCCTGCGGGATGGGGAATCCCTCGGATCGGAAATGTTTCCCTTGTGTCTCTGGGTAAATCTATRATTCTATATAGTTCCTGTCTGTGAATAACAATAGTCATCCTCTGCCTGCTTTTCCTAGGCAGGCTGGAGTTTATTTGGGGCAGGAACTGCCTTTTCTTGCAGTTCTCAGTGGGATCACTAATCCTAGAAAACATTGAGCCTTCAGGAAACACAGACATAGAATCTTGGAATCATAGAATGGTTTGGGTTGGAAGGGGCCTTAAAGCTCACCTCGTTTCACCTCCTGCCATGGACATCTTCCTCTATCCCAGGTTGCTCCAAGCCCCATCCCACCTGGCTTTGGACACTTGCAGGAACGGGGCATCCAGAGTTTTCTCCRGACAACCTCCAGAGGGAGCACAGCCAGTTCCACTCGCACCCCCGCGTACACGAAGATGCTCACGGGAGGAATTATACAGTCTCTCTATGTGTGTGTATATATATCTATATATAGTTTATTTCTCACAATCCTGGTAAGAGTTACAGGTGTATTTGGGAATCATTTACAGTTTCACAGCATATGGAGTGGCCATACAGCTTGTGATGTGAGTAACATACAGCGTGTAGAGAGCACACGATTCCGACCCATCCACCCACCACTCACACAATGGGTTTCCAAAGCTAATACTAGATTCAGCTACGGAGAAAGCCTGGAAAATGTCAGGGTACAGCGTTGGGTGTCGTACAACACTGTCAGTCACAATGGGACAAGCTAAACTACTTTAAATTTTCAATCTAGTATTTCTAGTCTACCTGCATTATTGCATTTATACGCTTTTTTTGTTTTCAAAGTCAAAGTAAATAGAATACTATATGGGAAAGGAAAAATTCTTGACTATTTTAGGATTTGAGCTGCAGCCCATACAAAGTGTCCATAGAAGCATAGACAAGATTATAAATTCAACAAGGTATAAATTAGCTGGATAGCTTTGTGTGTAGGTAGGTGTCCATTTCCCTCCAGGAAATGTGTCTAGCAGCATATTGTTTCTGAGAGCAAAAAAAAACCCCAAACCTGTATGTTGAACACAGGTAAAGATGTGTAAGTGACAAGCAGGTCTGTTTGTACAGGGAAGAAATCAAGGTGTCACTTGGAAAATTCTTATCATTTGGAAAACACACTCAGGAGCTGACTCAAAACCTGCCAACATCATCAGAAAGGTGCCTGAGGCTTCCAAAGGAACAGCAGGCATTTCAGTCTGRTTTCCAAGGGCTTTGTATCAGTCCCTGGAGAAGTAACAGAATCCAAACAAACCAAAACCAAAATAAAAATCCCCTGTAATCTGACCTTCGAGTTCCCTTCCTACAATTTTGGTTTCTCCACAAACTTATAACCAACCTGCACCTACCACTGGAAGAAAGTTGGTTTCCCGGGGAGGTGAAACTGCAACTTTTAAAGGCTTCAGTTGAAAGAGTTCTGGGAAAAGGCACCAGGGTTATGAAGGGCTGCTCAAAACTCAGTAAAGCCAAATTATTCCCTTGTTGGTTGGTTGTTTTTTAACCAGACAAAATTGTGTGGCACCCTTGCTCTCATCAGCTTGCCCCAGCGGCTTGGCTTCTTGAAGCGGCCATGGCAAAACCAGGGATACAATGCAGGACTTGATTGTTAGAAAGGTGATTAAAGATTCCTCTTGTCCTGGTGGGAGCTTTGGTGCTGCARCATCATCACACAGACAGAAAGAACCTGTACATTCATGTTTGGGATGCTGTGCTGGGGCTGAGAAATGGAAAAGTGACCAAACTGCTTGTGAATTGCAAGATGGGAACAACCGGAAGAGAAACGGGAACAACCAGTCCAAAGTCTATTTAACCCAGGTTATGCTTTTCAGCAGAAAAAAATCTATTTAATTTGAAGAGCATCTAAGAGCAGAGGGCACGAGTCCCAGAGTACTGCATATCCAAGCACACACTGTCCAGAGGAGGGAGCAGAGCTGTAGCACAAAGTAGATCCAAAGTCTTGAATTTGGAAAGACAAAGGCTCTGATCTCTCACAGGATTTTGAGGCCTATTATGGTCAATTGAATGCAACATGAATTTTAGAGGCCCAGAAGTCCCACAGTTCTCTATCACCCAGTGACACATGACCAGCCCATTCAAAAGGGACAATCCTTGCACTTCCTGCACCCTCACCCCTGCCACAACAGCTGCTTCTTCCAGGCCAGCAGAAGTGCAGGTCCTCAACTTCAGGACCTCTCCTTTCCCTCTGTTTTTGGTGCTCCAGAGGGCTGAAGGAGCTGTGGCTGCAGCCAAGTGCGGTGTGTGCTCACACCATGTCAGCCCCTCTCGAGCAGCCAGAACACCTCAYGCTGACTGACAGGGAAGGACAAGAATGGGACCTTCCTGGGGGTTTGTCATCCATTACAAATCCTATGGCAGACAAGCACTCGGCCTCTTGCAGACTTAGACCCTCAGGTCTAAGGTGAGGGCAGATCAAAGCTTCACACATTCCCTGCTGTGACACATACAGGCCCAGCACTGCCTGTATTTTGGGGGGACCACCCAAAGCCTGCCTTAGCCAACCCAAAATCTGCTCCAGCCTTGGGCTATGGAGAGGCCGCATCTGCAGAGCTGCCCAGGAAGAAAGTAAGGAAAGGAAAGGGAGTACAGTGCAGTGGCCAAAGAAGGAGGAAAGAACAAGCAATGAATCAGATCAGAAACCAATGGAACCCCCATAGTTTGTAGCAGCTGAAGATGTCGTGTGAACAGACATCCCAGGAATTAGGGAATTTAAAAGGAAAGTAGGTCACAGGGCTGAACTGATGTCTCAAAAAGAAGAAGAAAAAGCCATCATAAACCCACTTTATTCAGTGGATTAAACCCCCCGAGGGTTGCTGGATGGGGGCACGGGCTCCATGGCTTTTTGGGGCTGTCAGGCAAGTGTCACTCATAAGACCCAAAATGTGCCAGCAGATCCTCAGCACCAGCAGATTTCTCCCCCAAAAGAGTAAATGACCAAATACCTCCAGTGTAAATAGCAGGAAATATTCCCAATTCCAACATCCCGCAGTGAGAATTTACTGGAATACAGAACCGTTATGCTCCATATCAAAGCCAATTCCTCTTCACGGCGGGAAGTGCCCAACCTGTGCAGCAGAACTGCAGCCAGCTCATGAACGTGATGTGATGCTGCTGCCTGCCCCTATGGACCTCTCCTGGCTTTGTGGTGAAGGGAATGACACCACAGCAAGATGCTATGGCCTTGGAAGGGAATCAGCATTCCTGCTCCAGCATGAAGGCATGGACCAGGAGGATGGAAGTGCGAGCAGGCTGCATTTTCAGTCCTTGTCATAGCAAAGCACATGAAAAGATAACACAGCCCCTCTTAATGTCCTGGCAATTCCCCTTAATCACACAGAGTTGGTGGTAGAAACCTTCAGGTATTTTTCTAACCCTTTAACATTGCACAGAGCCAGCAGGAATTCATCTGGAAAAGGCAATTAGCAGAGGTTAATTTGCACGGCATCAGAGCTGGTCATTTTTGCCTTTTTCTGAGAAAAAAAAAAGGGAGGGGGAGAGGATGTAAAAGTTAGCATGTCCTTACCAAAGCTATTAAGATAATTAAATAGCGCTTTTTCTCTCCACTTCTCTGCACCGTTCCTTGCACCCTCTCAGAATCTTCACTAACTTGAAGATTTCCATGAAGCTGATGGCAATTCCAAGAGTTTCACCTTTCAAACATATTTTTTCATTGCCTTCCTTTTTTGGTTCGTTTCTCGAAAAATCATTTTCCTCTTCAATCTTCAGCACTGTTATTTTCAACCAATTCTAAGAATAGTTAAAAGGCTGCTGAATTCTAAACCCCAGTAGCGTTTCCAGGAAAAGAAGGGAACGTTTTAAGGCATAAATCATCTCTCACCAGCTCCAGGGGTTTTTCGTTGCACTGCTGTTGTTCATACACCAATCCTGGTGCCAGTATAAGCAGGGCTGCCTCAGAGAAGAGGCTTTCCTTTCGCTCAGCCTAAGGAACGTTTGTGTCAATTTAAAAATAAATGTGTAATTGAGATGATTTTATGATGACCTGTGATCATATCCCTGGTGCCAACAAGAACTCAAAGGCCAGAGCATGGTGAAGCCAATGGAAAAATTCCCCTTGTTTTCAGTATTCTATGGATCAACCCTTAAACTTTAATCTGTCAGAGACACAAATGGATGTTTAATTTATCACCCAGCCCGAGGGAACTAAGAAATGCTTCAGGGCAAGTGACTGCTGAGTGCTTTAAGTGAGCCCCTGGCGAACAGCACCTGCAGGAATGCGTTCTTATCCTCCCAAAAATGCTGCTGCATTATGCCCTGGCTGCCAGATTTGTTTGCATCCTGCTGCAGCACTGCGAGGAATAACAGGACTTATCCACAGGGTATTAAATAAGTAGGAAGAGGAAGCAGAAGCATAATCCATTTCATCTCTCTTAAAATAGAAGCAGCAAAAAACCTTCTACTGAGTTGTCCAAGACAGCATAATGACATCTTTATATTCAACTAAAATTTATGATTCCCTAAAAAGAGATTGAGAGCGGGTGCAGTGATTGAATCGAGAGTTTTGGTGATAGGCTGAAAGGTCTGAAACCAGTTTTGCCAATTTATAATTTATCGACTTTATCAAAAGAGTAAACTAGCAATCTAGATCTCTTCAAACCCCAAGCACAGACTCTGATTAGTTTTAAGCGTTAATTCACTCTCCCCACAGAGATGTCACTGGAAGGACTTCATACCACAAAAACCACACAAAGAAGGACATCAAGCAAATAACGGCGTGTGCTCAGTACGAGAAAAGACAACTATTTATTTAGCACAGCGAGTTCAGTCATTTAAGCCTTCTGCTTCAACAGATTTGGGGCTGAGAGAGGGGGATTTGCTCCCTCAGCCTGGTGCTCGCTGGGCATTTTTGGCTCAGAACGAAAGCACTGCACAGCCTGGCACAGTAAGGCAGGACAGGAGRTGTTTGCAAGTCAGGGCTGCAGCACGCTGTGGCATCTACGCTGGATCTGCCCGGCTCAACACTAGGCTCACACTTGGAAAAGCGCTACAGCACAGTCCAGGATAGTCTAAAAGTGCCTCATTTTAAAGCAAAGAGCCCACATGACTGTCCAGGGAGGGGAGCAGGGGCTCAGGGCTCCGAGCACGACGGGCACACCACACACTCAGCACTTCACCAGCCAGACATTCCTTGCACTGAGGAGAAACCAGGACCAGAAAGGAATTCAGGAGCTGCATGGCATGGTGRGAATGGCACAGAAAAGACATGATGGACACTTGGTGTGAATGCAGGGAACAAAGGAAGGGGGATCTCCAGCTTGGATTCTCTCCCCCTCCCAGACTGCAGCAATACGACACAAAGGTTTGTACACACACACACACATGCAGGATGTGCTTCAAGGCAGGGCGGTGCACACACACACACACAGAGACAAGTGTTTTCCAAACCAAACTGCCAAAGAGGTGGGTTCCAGGTGCTGAACCTGGACAGCAGACTGTTAAGTGATCACAGGAAGTAGAAAATCCCTTGGGAACTGGACATACCACGTTCAAAAATCCCTTTCAAACAGGACATACCAGGTTTGCCGCGCAGGGAGGGCTCAAATGAGCGACGTGCCCAGATGAGGAGCCGCAGCCCCATCACCACCTCTGTGGTGTTTCTGGATGAAATTGGTGGCCTTGCATCTGAGTGCTCTAAGGGCAGGCAGGGTTTGGAGATGGAGAAAAGGTTAAGGCCATTGRCTGAGAACTGTTTTTCCCCTCTTCTGTTGCCAAAGGTGAAGACAAGGAAATAAAAACATTTTAGAAAGTAAAACTGGAGACTCGAGTAAAGCAAGTTCTTCATTTTCCTCCCCCAATCTATCTATGCTGGTCAGAGCAGAATAGATAGATGCTGTGCCTAACGTCACACACTGCTAAAAACAATCCTAGGCCAGAGCTGAGAGGGAGGGAGGGGACAGGAAAGGAAGAAATATCTCTTGAAAACAGAAGCCACTATCTGAAATCACCACCCTACTTGGCAAAATGTGAACTGGAGCAGGAGGGGGTGATTTCCTTTCCTTCTGAGCAATGTAAGCAAAACTTCCTGTGAAAATTTCCCTGCAAAGTTGTGCTTCAGAGATCTGAGGGGAGAGGAGGACCCTTCTGCTTCTAATCCTTCCCCAGGCTGTAATTGACACATTGCTGCTGGGAGACACATCCACAGTCCATGCCAAGAGTGCTTTAGGCTACCAGGATCTCACCTGGAGCTGTAGCCCTGCTTCCCAAAACTCCTGTGAGCCCAACACACTGTGCTGGCAAAGGTGGAGGCATCAACCTCCCGCTGCACCAGGACATGGCATCTGATATTCCCAGAGGCTGTGCACCTTTGGGAATATTTTCTGAGCTCACCATAGGAATAGCCATGCATTCCAAGACCRCATGCATTCAGCAGGTCAGATTTGGAGGTAAGTAAGACAGATATGAGCCAAGAGAAGAATTGCCAGGTCAGGTTATACCCCCCCACCATCCTGTCCAGGGACTGTGCCAGAGGCAGACACTGCACAGGCAGCACCTGAGGAATGCACACCTCCCTCTATCCCCGCAGCCCCYGAGTTCACCCATCCATCTCAGCCAAAGGTGCACAACGGGCTCTGTAACAGAACTCACCCCTCTGTGTCACAGCCTCTCTCCAATCATCACTCCTGTCCCTGCCCATGGGCTGCGGCCGCTGCCGAGCTCCCGTTGGACCTCGTCTAATCTCTGACCCGACTTAAACCCAAAATGTAAGGGGCTTTTATAACACTCTTTGCAGCAGCCAAGAGAAGCCTAATGGAAGCTTTCAGAGCCAGATCTCCTCACCTCTTGCTGTTTAGTGCTGAGCATTGACCAAAGGCATTGAACACCCTCTCTCCTCCCCCTCACAAGGTCTGGCTTTAGAGCCAAGGTACTCACCCATGAAATCAGGCTGCTCCCGAGGGCTGGGAATTTGTTTCCATTTCCAAAGTGTGGACGAGTTACAAATCCCTGCTACTACTGTCACAAGAGGGAGGTAAGAAATCCACCCAGGACAGACTCCAGTGCCCTTGAAAGGGGTTTCCCTGGTATAAAGCAGGTAGGACAGTGTTACTCTCATGGGGTCCCAGGTCCTCTCTGCCCCTAAGACCAGCTCCTGTCTCCCCTTTTCCTGTCTTCCCGTGTGCTGAGAGACCACAGCCTTCAGTGGGGGAAAAAAATTCAGTGAAAGTCGTTATCCAAAGCCCAAAAAAATGAAGACAAATACTCCAGCCGACATCGAGGGAGCTTGGACCAAGGCCACAGCACCCTGCAAAGCCCAGCCTAACTTTAGGAAATACTAGATCCAAAACAAAGTCCCTCTCTCCCGAACGCTGCTCACATGACCCTGGTGAGCCCTGGGATCCTGAAGGCTGCAATGGGACTTCTCCGGGCCACAGCACAGCCCTTCTGGTCACTGTCCCACTGGCAGCTCAGCCAGAGGAGTGACCTGATGTGACATCCCAGGCTCACACTCGGCTCTGCCATGCTGCARTCTCTGCCTGCAGCCGCCCTGGTTCCTCTGGGGCACTTCCTAGGCGGGTGTTCCAAGGTGGGATGATGAGCAGCAGGTACACAGATACCGAATAGGGATCACCCGTGGCTGTTGGGTCAGGGAGCTGCCTCTTCCCTGCCACTGCCCCTGCGCTCCCCTTGTCCCAGGGTGGCTGGACAAACACCCCCAGCCCAGAGCAACATGCGAGCTGGGCCTTAGCACTCCCCTTCCATCTTCTTTACCACAGCCCAAGTTAAAACAGAACCAAACAGAAACCAAAACACAAAGTGGGGACTCCGGATGGGACGTAGAACACTTTGGACTTGAAAACGGGACTGCAAGGGCGGGGGGGTGTCTCCCAGGGAGGACAGCAGTGGAGGGGAGGGGACACCGTCATTTACACCGATCAGGAGAAGCTGTAATCTATACACAGTGGTATAAGCCAAGATATATTACATGAAAGAACACATTGAGTGCATGGAGTTACCCACAGCGGGTCAGACTGGCACAGTTGTCTTGAACAAGACCCTGGAGTTGCAGTTGGTGTTTGTTGTTGACCTATCTAGCTCGCTCTCTATATATATAGCTATGTATAGAATTTCTCTGCATGCATTTGTCTCAAAAGGAGCTGTACAGCTGGGCTGGGTTTCTCATCCCCACCCTGTCTCGGTCTTCATTTTTTCCGGGCTAGGAATGCCACTCCCACAATCACAGCCAGCGCAGCCACCGCCACTCCTCCGACGATGATCAAGGGCTTCATGTTGTCGAAGAAGCTGCCCGGTGACTCCTCGGAGCTGTTTCCCTTGTGGTCAGAGTCAGGGGACTGGCCGCTGGCCTCCTGCGTCTCCGTGGCGGCAGGGCTGGGTTTCAGGTTGCTGTGGTTGTTGGCGACAGCGGCATCACCGCCTGCCTTCTTGGTGGCCGTGGCAGGAGCAGGCTGCTCTTTGGGGGCCTCCTTCTTGTCTGCATTCGTGGCAGGCCCAGGGCTGGGCTTTTCTGGCTTCCCGGAGCTGGCGGCCTTGGCGTCGGGTTTGTTTCCGCTTCGGACGTTGCCTTTGGAATCCATCCTAGGGGTGCTGTGGGCAGCAAGTGAGGCTATCCCAGCTCTTCTCCCTTGCCTGGCTGCTGCAGGAAGCAGAGGAGCCACCCGAGCTCAAGGCCTGGGAGCAGTTGTTTTGGGATGCTTGTCACACTGGCAGTGTTCTACCTGGACATGATACAGCACCTGGAGGGGGAAGCAGAGCAAGGAGAGGTGAGTGACAGGGCAGAGCAAGCCAGTGTTGCTCTGCCTGGAGGTGACGGAGGAGGAAAGAAAGGAAAACTGAAAAACTGTTGGCTCCTTCTTTCAGAACTGTGAACTCCATTCAAAGCATTTACTACRGGCTCTGTGCCTGCAACAATCACAGAACCAGAGAATGGCCTGGGTTGGAAGGGACCTTAAAGCTCACCTTGTTCAAGCCACAGGCAGGGACACCTTCCACTGGATCAGAGGGCTCCAAGCCCTGTACAGCCTGGCCTTGGACACTTCCAGGGATGGGGCAGCCACAGCTTCTCTGGTCAATGAGTGCCAGGGCCTCAGCACCCTCACAGGGAAGGACTTTTTCCTAATATCAAACAGGAACATCAAACAAGTTGGACTGACTGTCATCTATGGCTGCCACATCTGGGCATCCATAGTCCAAGTCCATCCTGGCTCTGTGTGTGTGAGGCCATTCGTCAGCGATGACAAACTCACATCCAACCAAATWAACCTTACTTTACCCTTTCCATTCCTTTGGGGTAAGGAGAGAACACTTTGTTCCATGAGAAAGCAAATGGATAGGTCCTCCCTGCTTGTCTCACCCTCCACCCTTCCTTTCGCAGCACTAACCCAAGTTTCATTTAGGAAGTGGTTAATAAGTGATCTTGTCTGACACTCCCTCCAGATGTGTACTGCAGGAAAACCAGGATTAGTTCCTCAGTTCTCACAGGTATCAGGGATAAAAGGATTATTCCTGCCAGCATTTTGGTGGAGCAACAGCAAAACAAAGCAAGTGCCAGATCCTCAGCTGGTGCAAAACAGAGAATTGACTGCATGGATTTACTGCAGAGTTGGATCCTGTGGTGATAGAGACATCTTGCTCCTGTCTTCTTTCAGGGTTTACTGGACTTGCCCATGGAGCTAAACAGTATGCTGGTGATCAGCTGGGGCTCTCTTCCCCAGGGAACTGATGGAAGAGGTGAACAGCATGGCTGCACCACAGGAATTCAGCAAAGGGACAAAGTGGGCTTTGAGGGGACGTAAAACCACGGCAACAACCTCACCCCACAAACCTGGCAGGGCAGGGTGAGCTGAGGATGGAGCTCCTGTGGCTGCATTTCCATGTGATGGGAGGAGAGGACARAACACTGGGCATTTTGCCACCAGGCTCTGGTAGTTCAGCACCACATCAGCTCCGAGCTCAGGAAATAAAGAGTAACCAGGAGGCAGCGTCAGATCCGAGCCGCCGGCTTTGCTGGCTTCCCGCTGACCTTCAGGGCTGCCAGGAGCCTGCCAGGAGCTTTCTGCCTGCTAAGTGAAATCAGAGCTCATTGTCTGGATCGAGAGCTGAAGAGGCTCCTCAAAAACCTCAGCAAGCAGAGGTTCCTTCCACAGCAGCTCAGAGGGCAGATCACTCCTCTAATGACAGGAACAAAGTCCCAGGGCTGCAGCAATGATCTGTGCTGCTGACTCTTCTGGAAAAGAGGCTGACAAACGTGGGGCTTTCATCTCCATTTAGGYAGGAATGGAGGAAATCTCACAGAAATGCCAGGTTTGGGTCTAGAGCAAAGCTGGGCAACACCTTATGGCTCCTAAGCATAAGATGGAAACACCTCCCTCTCCTGCTCTCCCTTGGCCAGCCATTGCTGGTGGCTACCAGCTGCTCCAGTGCCAGGCAGCTGGAGCAGACTGAGGGAACTGCAGCACCAAAATAATGGAATTCCATAGCTCTCACAGAATATCCTAAGTTGGAAGGGACACACAAGGATCTTCCAGTCCAGCTCCTCACGCTGCACCAGGCCCACTGACCACAAACCCCCGTATTTCTCATTGACTACAGCTGGACAGTGGTTGCATTCCCTATTTTGGGATACWAAACCCTTTTGGAAAGCCCAAACTGTGCCACTCTCAGGGTTTGCTGAGTGTGTATCAGAACTTGGGCATCCTGTAGCACACAGACCCCACCCCGGATGCTCACCCAGCTTCAGACATCACTGTGGTTTGCGACTTGGGAAGGAAACACAGGCCTGGCCAAGTGCAAGAATATTTTCCTCTCGGTGCTCATTCTGTTATATTTCTGTAGATATCACCTGCCTCACCTTTTCCTGTGCTTCCAGAGAGCATCCATACTGCTCTGTCAGCACAAGTCCTACATAAATCCAGGGCTGAGGCTGCACACAGTCACTCCCAGGACTCTGCTCCTCTGGTTTGGGATCAATTTATCCTTTTTTTCAATCTGGTACAATGAAACACAAAGAAATAGTAAGAGGAGCCCACAACTGAAGTGGGCTCAGAGGTTAAAGCAGGGAGAGTCAGATAATTCGTAGCATAAATATTAAATTACCTTCTTTGTTGCTTTGATATCAGTTAACTGGGCCACTCACACACTGATATCCATGTGGTTACGGCACATGGGCCAAGCATTAAACTTCTGCTCTTTCCCTAGGAAAACCATATGCAGCCTATGGAGATGGTGAAGTAAATCACAGAGAGGGCAAACTCACCTTTTTGCTGAGAAAGGGGGACCCTGCACAGCCCAGGCACCTCAGGGTTTATCCACACCCCTCACTGATCCAGATTCCTGGGGGCAGGATGGCTGGTTTTGCTTGGAGCCCATGCTGGGCTGTGGAGCTTTGTCCTGCCACCATGCCCTGCACTGCCACAAACAGAATTTCCTGATTCTAAGTGAATCTCCACTAAAAGCAACACAAACCCCTCACGCAGCTTAGAAAAGGTTTTAAAAGATGTAGAAACCAAACTAAGCCAAAAATCAATATCGGCAATTCTTAAGTGCCTGCATAAAAGGGCTTTTGTCTGTGGTTTTCCATCACTGCAAGTAGCCACAGGATCGCCCAGCACCTCTCCAGACCCTCTGACCTGGCTCCTCCTCCTCCTCTGGGTCCTGGGTACCCTTAGGAGCACATCTTCTTCCATCCCAGTACTTAACCCTCTTCTGTGTGCTCTTAGCTCCCTACCTTGGGAATCATCTCTCCATCCTGTACTTCCAAAGGCATGACAATGGGCTCACCTTTAAGCACCTCTGTCTCCCCTAGACTGAAGAGAGAGGTGCTTTCCTCATTTCCAAAAACTAAGCCTGCACATGAGGGTGTCCCCCCCATTCCTTTGTCTCATCCTCTTCCCTCATTCCATCACACCAAGTTTTTCTCTAATAACACATTTTCCTACCTTTGCTTTCTTCTTTATAGCTCCTCACATCTTTTTATTCTTCCCTTCTCTCTTGTCAGTTGCTGTCTCTGCCTGTCTACCCATTCCTCCCCCCTTCCAGCTCCCTCTCTGCCTCCTACACAGGCAGCAGCACTTGGGAATAAGATTTTGTGGGAGACAGGCTTCATTCCCTCCCTTTTCCCTGCTCCATGCTATTTCTGTTTAACAATCAGTGCCCTTTAAGGGAGGTTCCCATTGCCAGCAGCTAAGCAGCTCTTTCCCAGGCTGGGAAGAGGGAGCTGGCATAATAAAACCAGAGATGATAAAGGAGAAAAAGGAAAAGGAAAGCCTCCCAAATTGCTGCTGCTGCTGCAAGGATTGGCACACAAAACACCACAGCTCCCCTGGGATGCTCCCAAGGTCAGTGCAGTCGGACTCACCCAGCGCAACAAGCTGCCCTCCGCCGGAGCAACAGGCCAGCAGAGGAACAGCTTCCTTTGGCTCCCTGAAGGGCACCTTTCCTGCCTCAAATCCCAGCAAATCACCAAACACATCTATTCATCTGTCTCCTGCGTGCACAGATGAAAGCTGCATCAATCCTGCACCGAATGGAGCAGATGAGTCATTGCTAAGCCRTGCCACAGCACAGCTCCATCAGGATGGCCCCTTCCCTCTGCAGGGACAGCCCCATCCCATCCCCAAATCGTCTCATCCTCCCCTACTGCTTCCATTTGGAAGGGAAAGTCAGTCACCCTGCAGACCGAGGAGCTGCTCCAGGGTGTGGGTCTGGGGTGCAGTGGGAAGCTCATCCATAGGGTTTTTCCCTCTGCTGTGAAAAGCAGCACATTTCCATCGGGTCCTCAACTGCCACACTGAGACTTGCAGCAAGGAAAGATTTAACAACACAGTGGGGTTATGTATCAGGATTTATCCTGCAACAAAGGTCCATCCCTACACTCCAGGTGTCTTCCAGTTGGAAACGTCCATCTTGGAAATAGCTACTGACATTGTCTGACCTGGAGCAATACTGTGCAGAAAGAGCCAGAGACGGCAGGAAAAACCTTATCTTCAAATCTTCCCCCTTATCCCCTAATCACCTCTTCCTTTCTTTGTCACTCCTGCCTGTCTGGAAGAAAGGCACTCATCCCCTTGCGCACAGGACAGACAGACCCCTGCTCTCCCTAAGGAAACAGCTGTTAGCACCAAAGGTGGCTCTGGCACAGCAGAGGGAGCTCCTTTCCCAGCACTCTCACCATCCCACTCTCTTCCACCTTCTCCTCTAACCCCTAATGAATGCAGCTTGGACCACCCTGTCCTTTGGGAAGTGTCCTCAGGGGTCTGTGCCTGTCCCCTCTGCCACCTGTGGAGTGATCTGTCAGGGCTGGAAGGATTTGTGTCCAGTCCCCTCCTGCAACTGAGCAGCACATCCTGTGTCCCGGCGCTTCAGTTCCCCATTTCCAATGGGGAAAACCAGCATTTCTCCCTTTTTCTGAGCTGCTGAGGGAAAAACCGCATTAAAGGCAGGGAGAAGATGCCAGGCAAGCACCCAGGAGAAGGACGGCAGAGTAGTGACTAAGCCTTTCCCCATGCCTGAGAAGTGCAGAGAAGATGGATGAGGTAATGCACCGCCTCTGATATTACCATAAATATTAAAGCAGCTTTACATAAGGAGCTTGTGTTCCCTCAGCTGCCGTGAGCAGCTCCCCAAGGAGGATTTTAGCTCCCTTCCAGGCTATTTCGGCCCCTGGCTCCTGACGCAACGCACGGCAAACATGATAAAACGCAACGCAAGCCCCACGCCAGCAGAGTCATTTGTCACAGATGCTTTCAAATGGCCTCAGTGCTGCACACCCAGGGACGGGCTGTGCAGGAGCCTGCTGTACTTCCCAGCCCTCCCAAATCCAACCCTCGGAGACAGCAGCACCAAGTCGCAGCAAACACCGGTGACCCAGTTGACTCTGATGAGATATTTATGAATCCTTTTCCCAATCTGTTGTTTGTTACTCCCCACATCCCTCCCCCCGTCCCTGGATTAAACGTTTCCCTCTCAAACGAGCCCTTTGAATCTTGTTGTGGAGAGTGTCACATGCTGGAAGTATTTTAGCAGTGGCAGCAGCCTCAAATCGCTGCCACGGGGGGAGGTCTGCCAGCCAAGCCTCTGCTCCACGGCTGCGGCAATTCCTGCAGCTGCTCCGAGCCTCAGCACACTCCTCACTGGTCCAGCTGGTGCTGGCAGTGACCAAAAACCTGCACCCACCACCCCCAGAGCATGGCCAGGAGCCCCTCCTCACTCCCAGTGTCACTGAACCACATCCCCTCTCTCCCAGGCTGGGCAATGCATCCACACTCAGAGATTGGGTTGTACCTGGCATTAAGGTGAGGTGTGGGAACAGGACGGGTTCCTGTAGCCCAGCAAAAGTGGTTTTGCCCTCCATCTGCAAAGGGAAGGGCTCTGGGATGCAGCCCCTGGGTCACCACCTGCACAGAGRTGTGACACCAGTGCCAGTGTCCTCTCTGGAGGCTGCCCGGCCATGCTGCCCACACAGGTGACACAGCACTTCAGACTCCCCACCAGCAAGAGCCCAGGAACAGGATGTTTATGGTGTTTTTCTGCACCACAACCTCTGCAGATGACAAGCTCTGAGCTAAGCATCACCTYTGTAAACCACACACATCCTGTCCCCAAAGAGCTGCTGGTTTGGATGTGGCAGACATTTTATTCTCAGAGAGATGGAGGTGGCATTGCAGACACACCACACTCCTGCCAGGGGCTCAACCTGTGTTCCTTTGGGGGCTTTTAACCCCAAACACAGCTCCAACCCACCCTGGTAAGACACCCTGCTTGTACACAGCCATGTGCACAGCAAAATCCAGGCGCTACCAAACAGCCGTGGGAGAGAGAAGATTTTGTCTCCAGCCACGTGCTCCGACTGACTCCGTAGGGGTGGGCACTGAGTCACATCCGGCACAGCGCTGGCCTGCGGTCGGCAGGAGAAGTCACACCTAGCAAGGCCCCTCAAGTGCCACCAGCCTCCCCCATACAGCTGCACCCTCAGACACATCTTAGAGAAAAATAATTTCTAGAATTCAACAGAATCTGGAAATACTTTGCTGAGGTTGGGTTGAAAATACCCTGCTGCAAAGTCTGGCTCCTCAGGGTCCTAACACAGTCCCCAAGCCCCCAAAACAGAGTTCAGAGCACCTCAATTTGCTGTGATAATCCTGCTTTAATCTTGGGGTTGAACCCCCCTCAGACACAAAATCAAATTCTCTTTTCCCCTGTATAGTTCTATTTTTATTTTTGTAGCACAACAAAATTGCAGTTTTTACCCTTCAAAAATCATGAAGTGTTAGATCTTGAGCCTCTCCCTGGCAGGGCTGAGCATCCCTCACCCCAAGACAGAAATCCAGGGAATAAAGGAAAGGCTTCTCAGCCAGGATGACTTTTTTGTTCCATGGCAGCTATTTTTCAGGACACTGGATCAAAGCACTGGAGCAATAATGGGGAACACTTTGGAACAGGAATCCTGGAGCCTTAACCCATGAGTGTGACACCTCACAGGGATCTGGGTGCATCCTGCACCCTACCCTGAGAAACTCCTCATGTCTTGACTTTTGCAAACACACTCAGTTCATTTCTTTATAATGTTTTTCCAGCCCTCTCAGAGCCAAAAATTCAGTGCCAGCAACACCCTGGCTGGGGCCATGGGGCTTGTCTTGGTTCCCTGCTCAGCTCTGGGTCTGTGGTGCCAGCTCAGGGATAACATGACAGGGTCAGCAAACATTCCCTGCCTCTTGGAAAAGGGTGAACACTCCTTCCAACCACAAAGTCTTGCTCCTTACCCTGGGCCTGCCAGCACTTGGGAAAAGCCTTTGGGAAGAGAGCAGATGCTCCCAAATTGGGTGCTGCTCCCAAAGCAGCCATGAGCCATTCCCCAGCTTCAGGAGGCTGATTCCCTTTCTGACAGATCTTGCTTTTAAGGTCTCTTCCTCCCAGTCCTGTATCCCAAATTCAATATCCACAAGAAAAAAGGATGAGGGGTATACGTGACACAGTGAAATAGCCCAAACCACTGCAGGAAGCAGCAGCAAATTCAACATCCCTCCCCAGTTTATGGGCATCCTAAATYCATCCCTTCTGCCTGATGCGGCATCACCCCCTTTGTGGCTCAGCTGGGGCCAGCAAAAAGATTCTGGAAGCAATTCCTCACATGCAGAGTTGGGTCTGGAATCTGGCAGCCCCTGAATCTGCAGGCGTCAGCCTGAAAACTGTTGCTCTGCAGCTGAAATCTAAGAAGCCACTGCAGGCAGATGAGGGGCCAATTCTGCACGAGGCAGTGACCTTCCAGGGAGGCTCCCCGCACTCTCTGGGGTAAAACCCATCCCTTACCTTGTGCAGCAACACCGGGAGACTCTCCTTCCTGGCAGAAAGCTGGAAAGCATCTGGGGAAGGATGGCCAAAGCTCCTCCAGCACGGAAATCCCTGCTCAGGGAGCTCTGTCCCTCTCTCCACCCCATCTGCCAGCCCTGACACTTGATCCAGGATGGGAACACTGTGCCAGGGAGTTCTCCAGCCCCCCATCCCAGCAGCCTGACAGGGGAGGAGATGGATGCAGCAGGATGAAAAATACACATTTTGGGGAGATCTGAGATTTCTTCCCCCACCCTACCACAATATCACAAGGTTAGATGTTGGTGTTGGGCACCGTGGCTGAGAAAGGACAGATGGAAAACACTGAAGGTCAAACCTGTGAAGGTCAGACTTTTAGAGGTCAGTCCTGAGATGGAGCAGGGAGCTTAATCCAGCATAGTCCATCCTCCCTCTCCTGACGGCATCCTGCCCAAGCCCCACCCAGGAAAACGGGGCTGTGGTGGGGAGGTTTCCTCCTCTTGTCCCAATGCCCAAGTTCTGCCAGCCTGACCTCGATTCAATTTTAAAAATCCTCTTCTTTCCCCCTTTGCCCCTCCCCAGAAGCCACCAGAGGGACAGAGAAGCAAACAGGAGCAAATCAACAGGTTGCAAGCACACATCACAGGGATGCACAGAGAGCAGGGACATCAGACTGGAGGGCCTGAGACATTCCCAAAGCATTCCCTTCCTGGAAGCACACACCGTGACTCAGGAGCCCTGGTCTGGTACCCAACCCTCTCCCACTCCTTTGGTGCAATATTCTCCCTTAAAACAGGCACTATTGCCTCTGACATCTTTCTCCCTTTTGGGTGTTTTGGGGCAGATTTCTGTTCGTGAGCTCCTCTCCAGCACAAGCCCAGGGTCAAATCAAAGGATACACCCCCTAACTGATATAAAATTCCCCCTGCCTAACAAAACAATCTCCTTTCCTCGGAAAAGGTGAAGGCTGAAACCACGCTGCTGGCTGTTCCTGCTTCCCTCCTGCCTCTGGACTGACAGAATTAAACAGAGTCATTAAATCCATCCAGGCAGAGCGAAAGGCAAACAAATCCCGCTGTCCACGCAGATGGGAGGGGAAAAACAGCTGGAAAACCGCTCAAAACCTTTCAGGGAGGTGCACCAGCTCTCCTGCCAAGGCTGGAGGGGCTTAGCTGGGGATGCTGCTTCCCCTCCTCCCTCCCAGCAGCCCTGTTTCCGGCACATGGCCGGCTCCGCTTCCCTGTGCCCCGCGCCCTCCTGCCTCGGGAGCGCTGCTGCGGCACCCAGGGCCTCTCCTTCCCGCCGGCCCGGCTCGGATCGGGCGGAAGGGCTCCGCTCGGGCTGGACGGCACAGCCCGCAAAGGCGGCGGCGGAGGCTGCAGGTACGTGGAGGCAGCAGGAAGCAGCGGGCAGGAAGCGGGCAGGAGGCACCCGTGCATTTGCAGAAACACCTTGTGTGGCTGCCTGACCTTCAGGGAGCAAAACATGGGAGCTGGGACTGGAAGGGAGCCACTTGGGGCCGGCCATCCTCACCGTGCTCCTTGTTTGGGGTCAAAAAAGCACTTTTTGCCTCTTACAGGGAAAGCTGTGGGGTGCCGGCTCCAGAGGCAGCTGGCATGGCAGCCCCCGGCCTCCATCCCAGGCGGCTGCGRGGAGGTGGACACTCACCTTGAGCAGGTAGCTCCACGTCTCCATTTCGCTTTGTCACCCTGAGCAGGACATCCGCRCGTCCCGGAGCCGGGAGCCCCGGCCCCTCCGTCCCGCGCCCCCCATCCCAGCGGCATCCCTTACCTCTGTCCTCCGGCCGGACGAGTCACACCTTGGGAGCTGGCTCTTGCGCAGAGAGGAGGGAGGGAGGCAGGCAGAGGAGGGGGGGAAACTTGGGAGTTTCCCACAATGCACCTCTGCAGACTGCATGAAGATGGAGAGCGGGGGAGGGGGAGGGCGTTCGAGGGCGTTCCAATCCAGAGGGAAGGGCTGGGATCTGGAGGGGCAGGGTGCCAAGGGGGGCTGCAGGGTGGTAAAGGCAGCCCAGCTGCATCTCCACGTCCYCTGTCATTTGGGGCTGAGCTGGCTCAGCAGTTCAGGGCTGTCCCTGCGGAACTGGTCCCTCTGCTGCTCCATTTGTTTCTCCTTCAAATCCTGCCTGGATTTGCAGCAATTACAGGAAACACAGTAACAAAGTGGGGGGGACACACTGGGAAGAATACCTTGAAGGGGGCCAGCCTGATAAACTGGGATGCCTGTGTGTAGACCACAGGCAGAAGGAGTATGAGCCTCCCCCCCACCAGGATAAGGGATTTCCAACTGAGATGATCTCTTGCAGTGAGTTAAGGAATGGCAAACTGACTTGCCAAGGAGAAGCTCTGCACAGCGCAGGGAGGACACTGAAATGCTGCACCTTGGGGTAGTTTTGTGCCAGCTCTGCTTCTCTTCTCCCCAGACCGCTCCTTGTCCCAGCAGGCTGGGGTTTGACACCCCTTCCCAGACCAGAGCTGGGCACGCAGCCCAGTCCCACTGCGGAGCGCTGTCAGACAGCCAGGCACTGCCAGACACAGCCACTTCCTCCTCATCCTCTTCCTCCTCCTCATCCTCACTGGCTAAAAGCAAAGAGCCCTCCCTGTCACAGCCTGACCCCTCCAGCCAGGTACAGGGCTCAAATTCCCGTCCCTGTGTCACTTCCTGCTTGTATCCCAAACCTCAGCAGGTTCTGGGAGCCCTTTTAGTCCTTATTTCAGAGCAAATCAGGCTGTGTGCTGCTTGCCCATCTGCCTCCATCAGTTACTTGGGACCCACCAAACCACCCACCAGTGCCCAGCCAGGTGCATGTCATGCCTAAGAGATACTCAGGCTGCTTAAACCCCAATGCAGAGGAAAATCCTGCCCATGTTTGAAGAGAGCTGCAGAATGAGGAGCTGGATGCAAGAACCCAAATCTCCCAGGACAGGCTGTGCTTCCAGGGGCTTCTTTGGGATGCAGGTACCCACACCCCCTCAGGGCAGGGATGAACAAGGTTATTCTGCGGTAGTCCTTGGCTCCAGGAGCTGGCTCGGCTCAGACAGGCTGGCACGGACAGGATTAGCTGTGGCTGATGCTTATGTTCCCTCTGTTCCCTGTCTGGTCCCACACCCAGCAGTGCCAGCACTCCCTGCTCTTTCAGAGACTTGCCAGGCATAGCCAGGACTTTTCCATGGCTCCAAGCAGCTGCTTCCCCTTCCTAATGCCTCCCAAATCTGCTGATCTACTGATGGCAGCAGAGGGGCTGAATTCCTGCAAAGCTGGTGGAAATCCACGGTTTAATGCAGGAGACACCCCCAAACCACCCCTTCCCAGACTAGCAAAATCTCTTTGCTACTTCTGTATCAGGCAGGAATATCCTCAGGGTGGCAGGAGGAGGAAGGGAACCTCCTGCAAGTGGGAATCACCAGGTCTGGTCCCCAGAGCCTGGATGAGCTGAGGCTGGGGGTTGGGGCGGTGGTTTCCTTACGTTCACACACTCTGCCTCTGCCTTAGTAGATAAACAGCCCCACGTGATGCTCTCACACGCCTTGGACCGGAATTCACGTTATATTTAAATTCTGAATTTAAACTTTTTTTTTTTTTTACTGAGGTAGGAAAAAGGGAAGCAAAGGAAAAGCTGTAAAAACAATAAACTTCCCCTGTCTCCCCACGGCAGGGTCATATCCCCCCTAACACAGCGCAGGCACAGTGAGCAGCAGCCCTGGCTGAGACACAGCAAGGTGAAAATGGCTTTTTCAAGGTCAGAGGGAGTGGGAAACCTTTAGAAACGGTGCTGCTGGATTTGCCCCCTCCCTCTCGGCTCACAGCACCTCCCAGGAGGAGTTAGCAGGGATAAAGACAGCCCTGACTCCTGGGGAGCTCCTCCCTGCAAAACCCACACGGGAATGTTGGTGGCAGCAGCATCCTTGGGAAGGAACACAGAATCATGGAATTATTCAGGCTGGGAAAGCCCTCTGAGATCATCAAGACCAAACATTCCCCAGCAGTGCCCAAGGCCATCACTAACCCATGTCCCCAGGTGCCACATCTACGTGGCTTTTAAATCCCTCCAGGGATGGGGACTCCACCACTGCCCTGGGCAGCTGTGCCAGGTTGGACAGCCCCTTTCAATGAAGGAATTTTCCCCAATATTCAGTCTAAATCTCCCCTGGCACAACTTGAGACCATTTCCTTTAGAGAGAAACAGTTATCCCTAGAATTATTTGACATCCTGCAAGCAGGAGGGACAGGGTGATGTCTGGCTCTGAGCAGGGAAATAAGGAATCCATAAGGAGTCCTTAAACTCCCAAGGTGCCTTAAAACATCCTTTTTCCCTTTCTCAGTATCCCTCACAGGCAGCTTTGCTAAACACATCATCCTGAAGCTTTTTTTTTTCCATCATGGAAAGAAAATCATCACTCACAGACCATAAAATCATCAAGAGGGTTACCCCCTCCTAATCCAGACACAGGTGCGCTGTTCATAAACTGGAGCAGGCAAACCAGGAGAGCAGGTCACAGCACAGGCTCACACCCCTTTCATCCCTGAGCATCCAAAGCTCCTAAAGGAGCCTCTCTCCTTTCCTAGAGCCCCAGTTACGACCCACCCACAGCTGGAGAGGGGGGAAAAAGCCACACAGCGGCAAAACCCTGTGGCTGTTCAGGCAGCACCGTTTGTCCTCACCTCAAACTCCCGGGAAAGCAGGATGAAGGACGTTTCTCACAATGGAATGACTTGCTGCAGTAGTCAAGGTGGGTTTGCCTGGCAGCAGGAAGTCCTTGCAGTGAAAATCCCAGCCCCGCTCCCCCTGGGGGACTATTAATAGCCTGGAATGCTGAGCAGCCTCACCTGGAGCCTCCCGACCAGCTTGCATGGGCCTGGGCTCTGAGCTGAGTCCTGGGCACACCTAGTTGAAGCAGTGCAGGGGGACAGGGTCACCAGCTCTGTCCAGGCAGCTCATCCCTGCAGTGAATTACATGGGCTTGTAATTCCTCAGTAAGTGCATTGTTTAAAATCATGCAGTCACAGAATGGTTTGGGTTGGGGGTGACCTTAAAACACCGAGCATGCAGTGCTCTCAGCATTTTCTGGCAGCCAGCTGGGCAGATCCTTTCCTCCTGGGATGGGATTAAGGATTTCTCTGTGGAGATCTGTGCTGTGGAGCCCAGGGACAATGCCTTTGTCCCCTGGAGCATGAGTCAGAGGCTGTAGGCAGCCTCAGGCACTTGCATTTGCTCCCAGGTGAATGAGGATGATAAGAGTTGATAGATCAGGATCAGAACATGGAAGAAGAACCCCCTACAAACCAGAGTCCCCAAATCCTCACAAATTATGTCCTTATTGCCCCAGCTAGACTTAGGAAAGCCCTGAGCATTGAAATAAGTGGCTACTGATGTGTCGGGAGCGTGGGTGGGCTGGTGGGGAATTAGTCTGGGCTTGGGACTGACCGTGTTCCTCATCGGCACAGAGCACAGGCGGAACAGCAGAGAGCACATGGTCCGGGAGTCCCACCAGGACAGGGAGCTGGGCGCCCGTCCCAGGGAGAGCCTGTCCTTCCACAGCCGCTTCACCACCTTGACCATCGCCAGGGAAGCTCGGAGCAAGCGCGGAGCCAAGGATGGAGCAGTGGGAACTAGCCAGGGATGCGCCAACACCAGCAGCGGAGCAGCCACGGCCGTCACCACCGCGCTGTTTGAACCCGGTGGAGACGGGCAAAGCCCGCAGGTCGTGGTGCTGGTGGGGGCCCCAGGGATGGGGAAGACGACRATGGTCAGGAAGGTGATGGTGGAGTGGGGAGAAGGGAGGCTCCACATGCAGTTTGACTTTGTCTTCTGCGTTGACTGCAAAGCCATCACCCTTCCCATGGAAGCCAGCGTGGCAGGCCTGGTTTCACAGTGCTGTCCTGGCCTGCGAGTGCCAGCTGGGAAGATCCTGGATGACCAGAAAAAGATCCTGTTCATTTTTGATGGCTTCGAGGCCCTGGGGTTTTCCTTGGTTCAGCCTGAAGCTGAGCTGAGCTCTGACCCCAGGGAGGTGAAGCCGCTGGAGCTCACCCTGATGAGCTTGTTGAAGAAGACAGTGCTCCCTGAGGCCTCTTTGCTCATCACCACGAGGCCAACAGCTCTTGGAAGCCTGGGGCGGTGCCTGGAGGGTGAGTATTATGTGGAGATACTGGGATTTTCGGCAGCCAGGAGGGAGGAGTATTTCCACAGGTATTTTGAGAACCCCAACCAAGGAGACATGGCCTTCAGGTTTGCAAGAGGCAACCAGATCCTCTACAGCTTGTGTGTCATCCCTGTCATGAGCTGGACCATCTGCACCCTCCTTGAACAAGAGCTTTGTGGGACGAAAAGCCTCCTTGAGTGCTCCAGAGCCACCACAGGAATGGTGATGTTCTACCTCTCTCAGTTACTGAAGCACAGGGACAGGGACAACCCACAGGTCCTCCAGCAGTTCCTACTCCAGCTTTGCTCCTTGGCTGCCGATGGCATCTGGAAGCACAAGGTCCTCTTTGAGGAGAAGGAAATCAAGGACTGTGGCTTGGACCAGCCAGGTCTTCTCCCCTTCTTCCTCAATGAAAGGATCCCAAAGGAAGGAGAAGACCATGGGARTGTCTATGCCTTCACCCACCTGCACCTCCAGGAGTTTTTTGCAGCAATGTTTTATGTTCTGGAGGATGATGGGGAAATGGTCAGCAGCTTGGGGAGGCTTGAGAAGGATGTAAATAAATTATTAGAAAGCTACAGCAAGTCCAGGAAGGATTTGAACATAACAGTGCGATTCCTCTTTGGTCTGGTCAGCCAAAAATCCATAGAGTACATGGACAAAACCATTGGGTGCAGAATTTCACCACGAGCCAGGGAAGAGCTGCTAAAGTGGCTTCAGGGGAGGCACAGAGGCCTCTCCCAGCCTGGCCAAGCACTGAAGGTTTCAGAGATGGACACTTTCCACTTCTTGTTCGAGATGAACGAGGAGAGCTTTGCGCAAAGTGTGTTGGGTCATTTCACTGACCTGGACTTGCAGGACACCAAGCTGACCCTGTACGACCAGGTGGCTCTTTCCTTCTGCATCCAGCACTGGGATGGGCTGGGCTGCGTCACCCTCCAGGGATGCTCCTTCCACTGGCAGGATCCTGAGGCAGAGCTGGATGCGTCGGTGCCTTGGTAAGTCCTGCCCCTCCTTTCTTTAATGACCCAAAACTGCAAAGATTTCTCCTTCTCTGCCCCAAAGGATGATTTTAAAGCTGTTTCAGCTCTTCCCTCCCGAATACCAGCTTGGCCTTTCCCTGGGTGTTTAGTTCCTCAGCAGAGGATTTACTTATTCTTGGGGAGAATAAGGAACACATGGGCTCCTCCATCCACTGCCCACTGTGGGATTGATGGTGATGGAGCTTCTTGGCTCGACCTGGCCAGGCCCACCTGTGCCCAGGTATCACTCTGGCTTCCCTCGCAAAGGGAGATACCCGGTGCTGGAATGCTAACTGCACCCTATGACTCACCTTACATTGCCCCGGGGGACTCCAGCAGCAATGCTCGAGATCCTTCACACCTCCAAAGCCACAAAGGTCCCTCCCGAGGAGCCCTCCCGTGCGCTGGAGCCTCTGCTCGGGATGGGAGGGGTTGTGTGCCGGTGTCGGAGCCGGGAGCTCCCGGCACCGCTGAGGGCTGTGCGTGCCCCGCGGCTCTGTTCCCCTGCAGCTCGGGAGTCTCGGGAGCCGGAGGACATCCCGGTGCCCTCGCCGTGCGGCGGCGGCGGGAGGAGCTGCCCTGCCCCATCCACCTGCTCTGCCGGGCGCTGCGGCACCGGGGCAGTGCCCTGCGGGTGCTCCGGTGAGAGACGCGCGCGGAGCCCAAACCGGGGCCGGGACCTGGGGTGTGGGTGGGGGCACCCGAACTGCAGTGCAGCCGGTGAGTGGGTGGGTGGGTGCTGCCCCGCTGCTCCCTGGGGACACGGGCAAGTGGCCAGGGGGAGGTCGGGCCCCGTTTACCTGGGGGTGGGTGTTGTCCCTCGGGTTTGATGGGCAGGTGAGCAGCCGGGACAGGTGTGCTGAGCCCCCGTTCTCCGTGCTCTCCCGCAGGCTGCAGTGGTGCCGGCTGTGCGAGAGCTGCTGCGCGGAGCTGGCGGCACTGCTGGCGGAGCACCCTGGCCTGGCCCGGCTGGAGCTGGGTGACAGCTCGCTCGGTGACAGCGGCGTGCGCCTGCTCTGTGAGGGGCTGCGGACTCCAGGCTGCCGCCTGCGCGTTCTGCGGTGAGCACCCTTAGCATCCCGTGGGCATCTTGCACCGTGTGGACATGAGAGGTGGGGAGGTGCCCCAAAGGGTCCCTCTGGGGCAGCATTGTGCCTCTCTCCCACTCTCCCAGGGCAAGGAGGTCCAAGGTTGTGGCACCGGGGGGGTCCGCCACCATGGTGGCGTGGCACTGAGGGCACTCAGGCACCTCTGAGGGTCTTTCCTGGGGGTTCCCATCAGGCTGCGGTATTCCCGTATCACCAGTGCCTGCTGCGAGGATCTCGCTGCTGTGCTGGGCACCAGCACATACCTGGAGGAGCTGGATTTGTCCTTCAGTGAGGGGCTGCGTGATGCTGGCGTGGAGCTGCTGTGTGAGGGGCTCCAGCACTGTGCCTGCCCGCTGCAGACACTCCGGTAAAGGGCTGTGGGATGGGCCACTGCTCCCTCCTTCTCATCCAGAGCTCTCTCCTTCCCACCTGGGGCAGCTCACCAAGCCGAGGCCAAAGCCCTCCTTCCCTCTTTCCCTCGGCCCCACAGGCTGGGGAGCTGCCGGCTGTCGGGCGCCTGCTGCCCAGCCCTGGCCRCGCGGCTGCTGCAGGGGCCCCGTCTCACCTGCCTGGACCTGAGTGACAACGAGCTGGGAGCCCTCGGCATCCTGCAGCTCTGCCAGCAGCTGCGGCATCCCGCCTGCCCGCTGCGGAGCCTGGGGTGAGGGCCCTGCCACAGCCCCTTCCATGCCTGGCATCCCCGAGCTGGGCAGCGGATGCTGCGTGACAGGCAGGGGCGCACCAGCATCCCGGCTGCTTCAGCACCGCCCTCTCCACAACACCTTCTCCTCTTTTCCTGCGTCCTCCATGGCCAGGCTGAGCACAGACGGCTTCAGCCAGGCCCTGCTGCAGGAACTGGATGCCCTCCGGGCACTGCAGCCTGCCCTGAAGATCGGGAACCTCCTGGAGCACGACGTGCCGCAGGCAGGGGCCATGGCCTGGCTGCCCTGCCACCGCGGGCTCCTGCCGGGGGGCAGGAAGGCACTCCCGTCCTTCAGGAGACCTCCCCTCCTTTAGGAAAAGTCCGTACAGCCACCGGAGCCAGTCCCAGCCCAGCTCTCAGTGCTCAGTAGGTCTGAGCCTGCCCCACCCGTGGGACACAGGGAGGAGATCCTGCTGCATCTGCAGGGCTTCCAGGTCCTGCCCTCCCCCTTTTCCCCTCAGTGTTGGTGGGAACAGTTGTGTGCATTTGGCAGTGCCAAATAAAGATCYCGCAGCCAATCCGAGCAATCTCCCTCTGCTCTTCCCCTTGAGCCCACCATGCCCAGGGATGCATCTGTGCTTCCACTTCCTGCCCCACCTCCCCGAGAGATGGCTGATGTACCAGGGATGGAGGTGCCAGCCGCGGAGTGAGGTCCCAGCCCTGCGTGTGAGTCTCTGACCAGTTTGTGTTTTAATAAGAAAAAAGGGAAATTCAGACTGAAATCAAAGAAAATCCCTACACAGGAGCTGTTTCCCTGCAGTGCTGCGCAGGGAGGGGTGACCTCTGTGGGCAGGGCCACCCCTTCCTGGGGACAGGGCCCCACCACAGCGCCACACACGTGTCCCCAGGGCTGCGGCATGGCCAGGGCATCCTCATGGCGACGTCCCCAGGGCGCTGCTGCCGAC
>RAHM01000734.1:0-10461 GCA_003713295.1 Parotia lawesii
CAGCCCTGCGGCCCCTGCCCGCTGGCCAACAGCTGCAATGAGTGCTGTGTCAGGCAGTGCCAGAGCTCCACCGTGGCCATCCAGCCCTCCGCAGTTGTGGTGACCCTGCCTGGCCCCATCCTCAGCTCCTTCCCACAGAACACCGTGGTGGGATCCTCCACCTCCGCTGCCGTTGGCAACATCCTCAGCTCTGGCGGTGTGCCCATCAACTCTGGGGGCTTTGACATCTCCTGCATCACCAACTGCTATGGCAGCAGATGTTGTCCCCCCTGCTAAAGCTGCTGGCCACATCCTCAGGCAAGAACCTCCAAGACCTCAGAACCTGGTTCTGGGAAGAGATAGAGCTTTGGGACATTGTAATTAGAGTTTCAAGTCATTGTACCCTTCTTCTCCTCTCTCCTTTTTATCTCTTTCTTTTGCTATCTGTGTCTCCCCATACCAACTCGGGAGCATCTGTTGCCCTTCCTCCCTCTTTAGGGTGGGCAGATGGACACCTTGCAGGAGCTCCACTGCATTTTAGTGCCTCTTCCAGGTGCTCTCTGTGAGCCACCTCCTTTTCTTCTGTAGACTCAATAAAGTTGTTTTGCAACCAAGCCATCGCCTCCGAATCCTCCTTCTTTCCATGGCAACTCTTCCAGTCTACTCAAGGAAAAAGTTGGAGAAAGTAAGTGTTGGGACTCCCTGCGGTGAATTTTACTTCGTGCCTTTTCTTTTGGAGCTGTTAAAATCTTCCCTGGCTGCTATACAGAGAATGGTCTTCAGGGAGACCCTGGCTTTGAAGCCAATAGGGATGGGAAACAAGTCCTTGGGACCGCCCACAACCTCACCTCTGCCTTCTCCTCCCCTCCATCACCTAGTCTACAGTCCGTGGTCAGCACAGATGGTCACAGATGAGATATGCACCCCATACACTCCTTCATTACCTGGCAAGGCCCAGCTGCCTTCCAGACATGCAAGGCTGAGGTGAATCACAAGTTATATCAATATCTGCCACATTCAGGCTACATAGTGCCAACCCCATTCCTCTGAACTGAGCACCCCCATGGGCTACTGCCTGGCTGGGCTCTTGGTCTTGCTTGGGCAGAGGTTTCTCCATTTTTGGGTTCTCTTTGCAGTTTTTTTCCCTTGTCTCAGAGAGGTTACAGGTAGCAGTTTTGAGCTGCCTGGAGGTGAATCCCACAGGTGCTGCCTGTCACTGCAGGCGGCCCTGCTCCAGCAAGCTGGTCCACATGGATCAGCCTCCACTCCAGGATGGTGGAGACTCTTTCTCTTTCATGGCAGCTTTTGCTGGAGGTGGGATCTTGGCTTTGAAGGCAGTTGCTTTGGGTTTMCAACTGTAGCCACTTGTAAAGACTGCATTTCCCAAAATTTCCCAAAAACTGTTTTGAAAAGAACTTCGTAAACTTTGCCAGCAGCAAAAAAAGCAAGCGAGTTCCTGGGGTCAGACCACTCTGTGCGGATGTGGACAGACCTGTCCTTTCCCCTCCACCACAGCCACAGTGCAGAGCACAGCAGCAACACCAGGGGAGCCCCATGAATGGCAGGAGGAAGCAGCAGCAGTGTGGACTCCACATGAGCTGGCAACTCTTCATCTGCCACTAGAACTGCTCTATAGGCTCCTGCCTTTCCCAGTAGGGTTTACCATTATCTTGTCCCTTTTGCTCCTGAGACCACATGGTCACCCAGAGGGCACCATCTTGGAAGGAGAGAGTGTGATGTCGTCTTCCCCTAGTCCTTCAAGCCATGCAGCCGCCCCTGCCAGGTGCCACCTTGGGAAGGATATTTCTGGCATTTTGTGTCTCTCTTTGTTCCCATGGGTTTCGTGAGGTTCAGCAATTTTGTATCTAGCAGTAATTTACTGTTATTTTTTGCCTGTTGCTGTTCCATTCGTTAGTAAACTGTTATTTTTTCACTTATATCTGCTTGTATTTTGTTCTTTATTGGTGGAAAGGGATTGGTTAGAATTAAGGGAAGATTACTCATTTTAGAGCGCCCAGCTCTTTAAATTATCTTAAACCAAGACTACCTACATTGGTGAAATTTTCAAAACATTCTCAATTGCATTTTCTTTGGGACAATGACTAATTTTCCCTTGTAACATAACTAATTCTGTTGCAGAGCGAGATAATATTATTGTGGACTCTGCCTCCTGGTAAGTGAATTTTGTCTTACAAGCAGGCAGATCTTCGGGTGAAGGGAAGTGAAGGAGCATTGGCTTTGCTGACTCAAACTCCTTTGCTGGGGAGTAGAGGGAAGTGACATCATACTCAGGGAGTCCCGCCTCCCTCTCTGCCCCCTCGATTTTTACAGGTGGACAGAGTTTAGGATGCAGGGAGGGTTTAGCTTTGCTGCATTAAACTCACAAGGGCTGAGGATTGTGACATCATGTTCAAGGAGGTCCACCTTTTTTCCTCAGGGCTGAAAAACTCTAGTTCATTCTCCACACCTTCCCCAGCAGTGTTAATTTGCAACTCCAAAGCTCTTTGGCAGTGGACAAGTTTGTTTAACTGGTTTTTCAGGTTTTGGTCTAGCTTCTTCTGGGCATTCCATTCTCGATCTGCCCTGAGGTGGGCTATTGCTTCAGCTTCCAAGGCAGTTTGCAACTGAATCAGGTCTTTCTGTTGCTGCTCCACAACATTTTCCCTTTGAGATCACTGGATACCAGACGTTTTCCCTTGCTGGGTTTTTTTCCCCTGTCTTTTGCCAAAGTTCAGGTTTTCTCTGCAACTAGCTGCAGATTTTGCCAGTTTTTCTCAGCCCACACCCCTTTTACCAGGCTGGACAAGCTTTGTAAGATTTTAGTAATTATATCAGTGAAGAACAGGTCAGATCAGTTTTTACCCAGGATTCCATTATTTTTTTCTGGAGAATATCAGTTTCAAGCAAAAATTAATTTCTCCTTTATTCTGCAATGAGCAGTTATCTCCATATAAAGGACCTCTTCATCACCTCATGAGTACTCTGCTTGCTGTGCCAATTAAAATGTAAGGCCCCCAAAATCTTGTTCAGTGTGACACTTAAAAGGGCTTTGGTTTTTCATGTACTCTGAGTTAGACACAAGGGAGAAATGCCAAGAAGATATTCTCAAGAGGTCA
This sequence comes from Parotia lawesii, assembly GCA_003713295.1. Classification (NCBI taxonomy): domain Eukaryota; kingdom Metazoa; phylum Chordata; class Aves; order Passeriformes; family Paradisaeidae; genus Parotia; species Parotia lawesii. Next base: position 3,096 of record RAHM01000734.1, read on the forward strand.
CAAAAACCAAAAAAACCCGGTACTGCAACTTTAGAAAATCAAAGAACTTTGGCAAAAGATTTCAAGCAGCATCCAATCAATGCAAAACACTTCTTAAAGCATTAACTTAATCCATTCAATTTAACAGATTCTAAACCCATCTGATTTTAAGTTACTCAAAATTCTGAGAAGGGGAATTAGAAGAAGAAGGGGAAAGACAGAAAGACAGAAAAGAAATAGAAAAGAACAAACACAGCTCCCATTCCTGGTTCCAATAGTGTTCAGCTTATACAAATTCCAAGAAGAGGTAGTGTTGGAGATGGTACCAAGTTTAAAATATTTTTGTAACTTTAGTCAGTCTTGTTCACCTTTGCCCCGAGGGAAGGGAATTGAAGTTTCTTTTCAAAGGGCTGTTTCATCACTCAGGGTGATCTTAACATCTCAACAGACTGGGAGTAGCACAGAAGATAAACAAAAGATAACGACCATCAATGACCATTAGCGACCATTAACTTCAAACATCACCCCTGGAATGGTCAAAGACACCTGGTCCAGAAAAGACTGATAAGAGAACCAAGGAATGAAGGCCAAATTAACATCAGAGGCGAAGAAATCTGTAACCAGTAGGAAATCAAATACTAAGAACAGCACAACTTGGGACCAATGAACATTGAACCACTGAATTTTTATGGGTTTTTACTGTATAAGTATCTGAAAAATCTAGTAAAATTAATGTGTCATGGAATGATTCTCTCTGCACACCCTAGCTATATGTGGATGAAATTATTTCTGTTGCACATCCTGGCCCGAACAACATCCTGGCCAGAATAAAATAATGCCTTGATTCTCTAACACTAAAAACGGTATTGGAGGTTTTTGTTTTTCTTGCACTTTTGGTGCCAGTAGGGTGAAGACATATATTTACCTTGTGTCTCAGGTTAAATACCCTTTGACTTTTCTGGGTCCTGGTGGCATATCCAGCCATCTGGCCACTCTGGGGCTAGATTGGGGTGCAGGGGTGGGGTGTGGAGCATTGCCTCTGGTTTTTCAGGGATTGGTGGCCACTGAAGGGTTAGGATACAGGAACAGGGAATGGGGTGCATGGAGCAGGACATCGCCTCACCGGGGCAGATCCCAAGCTGCCCCTTCCTCCACACAAAAGTATGTGAAATATTTCAAGCCAGCAATCCTTCCAGTCTCTCACTTACAGGGCTTGGAACACCCTGGTCTAGGTAAAGGCACCTGTGCTTTTGGCAGCTGGGTGGGATTACATGATTTGTATGATCCATTCTAACACAAACCATTCTATGACTCCATGATTTGTGGGCTGTCTCTGGCAGACCTTTTGTTCACCAGGGTCCATCATCCTTTGCCTGATACTCTTGGGCGCTGGTTTGGTCAAAAGGGAAGACGTTGATGGTCAGATAACATCCATCCATACGTGGAAGGAATGTGAATTTATAGTGAAGCCATAAGTCATTTGCACAAACTCAAGCAAACGTCATTTACCACTGAGTACCCTGAGTATGGCTGATACCAGTCCTAACTTGTGAATTGTCTCAGCCTCATATGTCTGGACAGCAGCTTTGCCTGCCTGTGCTGAGGGAGTGCATCTCACCTGCCTGTGCTCCTATGTGCACATGGAGCCTAGACCAGGTAAGGGAGTGGAGGAGAAGGAAGAGATGAGTTTGAAGGCTGTTCCCAGGAATTGTTGTTTTCCTTCCGCATTCCTGCCACCCTTTGGAGCTAGTCTCCCTGATGGCTTTTGGCTGTAGAGCGACCAGGGATGACTTTGTCAGCTCCAAGGGAAAAGGCACAAAGGAAAATCCACTGCAGGGAATCCCATAATTTGCTTCCTCTAGCTATTTTCCCTGAGCAGACAGGAAGAGTTGTTACAGAACGAAGGAGGACTCAGAGGCCCATACATGGATGCAAAMCAGCTTTATTGAGTGTAGAGAAAAAAAATACTCAGAGTGGCTCAGAGAGGGCACCAGAAGCAGCCACTAAGTTGCAGTAGGGATGTCCCTCTGCCTGGCCTGCAGAGGGAGGGGAGTGCAACAGGTCTCCACTAGACTGGACAGAGGAGACATGGACAGCAAAAGGAAGAGCAAAAGGAGACAGGAAAAGAAGGGGACAATGACTTGAAACTCTAATTACAATGTCCCAAAGCTCTATCTCCAGCCCAGAACCAGGATCTGAGGTCTTGGAAGTTCTTGCCTAAAGACGTTGCCAGCAGGTTTAGCAGGGACGACATCTGTTGCCACCATAGCAGTTGGTGATGCAGGARATGTCAAAGCCCCCAGAGTTGATGGGCACACCGCCAGAGCTGAGGATGTTGCCAACGGCAGCGGAGGTGGAGGATCCCACCACGGTGTTCTGTGGGAAGGAGCTGAGGATGGGGCCAGGCAGGGTCACCACVACTGSRGAGGGCTGGATGGCCACRGTGGAGCTCTGGCACTGCCTGACACAGCACTCATTGCAGCTGTTGGCCAGCGGGCAGGGGCCGCAGGGCTGGCAGCAAGGGTTGCAGGGCTGGCAGCAGGACATGGCTCGGGGTCACAGGTGCACCTGGCACAGAGGGCAGGGAGAAGTAGAAAGACACATGAGAAGCAGCACTGCACCCAACCAGCCTGGAGCCAAGGCACCTCCTGGCCCCCATTGCACTGCCCACCTCAAAGCCCAGGAGCCACCTCAGCCATGTCCAGCCTCTCTCTGCACAAGGCCGTCACTCCCTTCCCCGTTCCCCAGAGATGCAGCTCCCAGCCCTGGCCTCTGACAGCCCCTATTAGCTGAGACCTGCAGCCAGGAAAGAGCTGTTCTTGAAGCAGGAAGAGGAGACGAAGTTTAACACTCACCTGATTCCTGAGGAGGAGGAGGTGAGAGAAGTGGATGAGAGAGCAGAGACTTGGGCTGCCTTTTATAGCAGTCCTGCACTGTTTCAGGCCCAGAGGCGCCTTTGTGGAAATAATAATTTTCTCACCAGCTCATGTCAAACGCAAACTATCCCAGCTAATGGTAGGGACTGTGTCCTGTTTTCTTGCACTGTTGCCTTTTCATGTTCTAGTGCATTCCAMATGCTTTCCTCTATGCAAACTTCTCTAAGTGTCAAGATGAGAGCATCAAGAACTTCAGGGCAGAAAGACGTCAGCACAGGCACAATGCTCAGATCAAGGCCTGGCGGCATCCCCTGTGTGCAGGTGATGTGAACTTTTGTCATACCTGCAGATTTGTTTATGGCAAAGTTGTCAGGAAATGGGCACCACTCTTGTGCTTCTCACCTGCATGCCCAAGGTCTCCATTGTTTGGGCACACGACAGAGCTTCAAGTTGCTATTTCTTTCTTCCACTTTTCTCTTTATTTTGTTGTCTTTATCTGCCCAGGCCAGTCTAGTGGGGACATGTTGCCCTCCCTCCTTCCACAGGAGAGGCTGACGGACACCTTGCAGGATCTCCACTGCATCCTGGTGGCTTCCACTGATACTCCCTGTGGGAACTATTGCAGTCTGCTCAGGGAAAAAGACAGAGGAAGAAGAGGGTGGGAGTCCCTGCAGTGGATTTTACTTTGTGCCCTTTCCCTTGGAGCTGACGAAGACATCCCCTGCTACTCTACAGCCAACAGCAATCGGACCACTGACCCAAAATATACTGGCAGTGGAGATAGAAAGCAACAGTGCCTGGAACAGCCCACAACTTCATCTCTTCCTTCTCCTCTGCTCGGTTACCAGGTGTACGTGGCCAGCACACAGGGACAGATATGTACCTCATACCTCCTTTAGCGCATGGCAGGGCCCAGCTGCCATTGTTTTATTCAGTTCTCAGATATTTCACAAGTTGGAATTGGTATCAAGCATGCTCAAGCTATGCAATGGAGTCCCTGTTCCTGTGAAACCAAGACCTCCAAAAGGTGCTCTTGGCTTTGGTCACGTGTTCATCTTTCCTGTGCAAATGCCTTGTGGTTTATAATGCCAAAATTCAGGGATGCTTTTCAGCTTTACTTGAAAATTTCTTCTTAGACCTTTGCCTTCAGCCTTGCATTATGATCTACTCCGTGTCATCCCCCAAGTATCCATGGTCTGCGTACAGAAAAGGATCTGTTCAAGGCACTGACACATAAATCGGCAGGAATAAACTTTCTAACACAATTTGAAGCATTAGAAAGTAAGCATTCTTTATCTGCACAGGACACACAGAGGATATCTCCTTATTCTGTGTGTATCATGAGGTATTACAAGGTATTTATCCATCATAATCATACATATTCATTAAAATGTGCTTCTTATCTAATACAGAAAGATCACTTTCCTAGAACTCATTTGCATGCATCCACCTCCTACTGGAAGTCCTTTTATGATTCTGGAGAGTCATAAAAAGATGTTTCATAAAGTCATATTCACTGAATGCTTTGATATTAAATGTGACTTTTCCTTGAATTTTTTCTTTGGGCATGCGCCGTTGCTTCTTTGTTACATGACTTGCAAACAACCCATGACTTGCAAAAACCACTGTAGTTCTTTTTATCTGATTCTCCACTGGTTCCAGCCATGTTTATCATCCTGTGTTCATACCTTTATATCATTTTATCTTTTTTTTTGCCATTTAATCTAAGCTCTATTCAGCAACTTCAGGAGAATTGAAAATTTCTTATTCTCTGTGTTATTTATCAGCACTGCTGGGCTTAGAATAAAAACTCAGGTACAGTGTCCCCTGGAGCCTGTGAGGTTCCACACATGCTCCTCCTGCCCTCAGTTCAGGGCAGAGACATCATCTTTCTCCATCTTACTGGCCCCTGTGCACATCTTCCTATGTCCAGAAACCAAGGCTTCACCTGCTCCTGCTGAGACCCAAGCACTGGTCTCAGTTGCCAGCACYCAAATCACCCCCAGTTCCTCTTCACTCTGTGTGTTACCCACACGGTCAGCCCCTCCATGTGGGTYCTTGTGCTGAGAAAGTCTCAGTGCTTTTGGTAGATCCCATTTAATTACTAAAATACTGTGATGAGGTCTTCCCCAAGAGTCCTTTTCTCCATGGAGAAATGGCCACACTCCTTCAGTCTTCCCTCATAGCACAGGTTCTCCAGTTCTCTGCTTTTCTTTGACACACACAACAGGGTGAGAGCAGCTGCTCGAAATCCCAACACCTGGCCCTGCACAGACACTCCAACAATCCCATCCTGTGCCTGAGAATGTTGTCCAAATGCTCCTTGAGCTCTGGCAGCCTTAGGGCTTATGACCATTCCCTGGGAGCCTGTTCAGTGCCTGACCACCCTCTGAGGGAAGAACCTTTTCGTAGTAGCCAACCTAAACCTCCCCTGACACAACTTCATGCCTTTCCCTTGAGTCCTGTCCCTGGTCACCAGAGAGAAGAGATCAGTGTCTGCCCCTCCACGAGTTGTAGATTGCGATAAGGTCTCCTGTCAGCCTCCCCTCATCCAGACTGAACAAACCAAGTGACCCCAGTGACTCCTCATAAGGCTTCCCCTCCAGACCTTTCACCACCTTCATGTCCCTCCCTTGGACACTCTCCAATAGCTTAATGTCTGCTTTTAAATTGTGATGCCCACAACTACATCCAGGACTCAAGGTGAGGCCACCCCAGTGCAGAGCAGAGTGGGACAATCCCCTCCCTTGCTTGGCTGGTGATGCTGGTCCTGATGCCCCCCAGGACTCTGTTGGCCCTCCTGGCTGCCAGGGCACTGTTGACTCATATCCAGCTTGCCACCAACTAGGACCCCCAGGTCCCTTTCCATGGCACTGCTTTCCAGGCTCTCATTCCCCAGTCTGCCTGTACATCCAGGGTTGCGCCATCTGAGGTGCAGAAATGGGCACTTGCCCTTGTGGAACTTCATATTTGTGGTGATTGCCCGTCTCTAATTTGATGAGGTCTCTTTGCAGAGCATATCTGCCTTTGAGGGAGTTGACAGCTCCTCCCAGTTTTGTATCATCTGCGAACTTACTTAGTATTCGTTTGAGTCCTGCATCCAAGTTGTTCATGAAGATGTTGAAGAGGATTGACCCTAAAACTGAGGAACCTCATTGGAGACCAGTTGCCAGTCTGATGTCATCCCATCACTGTCACCCTTTGTGCCTGACCCAAGAGACAGTTGCTCACACATCACACAATGTACTTATCCAGTTGTGTCCTGGACATTTTGTCCAGAAGGATCCTGTGAGAGATGGTATCAAAAACTTCAGAGAAATGCAAAAAAGACTGCATCAATTGGCTACCCCTTATCAGCTAGGTGAATTACCTTGTTGTGGAAGGAAATTAGGTTTGTCGAGCAGAACTTTCCTCTCATGAACACAGGTTGTGACCAATGACTGCCTTGTTATTCAGGTGTTTTCAACACATCCTAGAATAATCTTACCCCTAATTTGACCAAGGATTTTACTACAAGCCTAGACCATCACATGTGTGCTCACACATGTCTTCATGAAGCAAACAAAAATCTGTACATTCAAATAAGGTCAGGAAACATCATTAGCTAAGAACTCTGTTTTGGACATACAGCAGAGTCCTTTGGCACATGGGAGAGAAGCACAAGAGTGGTGCCCATTTCCTCAGAACTTTGCTACAGACAAGACCACAGGAATGACGCAGGTAAACCTCACATGCCCACAGGGGATGCCAATARCATTTAATCTGAGACTTCTGCCTATGCTGACGTCTTTCTGCCCTGGAAATCATTGATGCTCTCATCCCAGCACTTATAGAAGGAAACCTTCATATAGGAAAGCACGCGGAATTAGCCAGGAAATGAAAAGGCCGCAGTGCAGGAAACCAGGACACAGCCCCTGCCATTAGCTGGGATGGTGCACATTTGCCATGAGCTGGTCACAAAATTATTACTTCCACCAAGGTGCTACTGGGCCTGAGGCAGGGCAGGACTGCTATAAAAGGCAGCCCAAGTCTCTACTCTCTCATCCATTTCTCTTACCTCCTCCTCCTCAGGAATCAGGTGAGTGGGAAGCCTCCAATCCTTCTCCTCCTCATCCTCCTGCTTCCAGACCAGCTCTTTCCTGGCTGGAAGTCTCAGCAGTTGTAGCCCAGGGCTGGGAGCGGTGTCTTCTGGGAGAAGGCAGGGGGAAGAAGATCTTGTGCAGAGAGAGGCTGGGACTTGGCTGAGGTGGCTCCTGGGCTTTGAGCTGGGCAGTGCAATGTGGGCCAGGAGGTGCCGTGGCTSCAGGCTGGTTGGGTGCAGTGCTGCTTCTCATGTGTCCCCACTTTCTGCTTCTCCCTGCCCTCTGTGCCAGGTGCACCTGTGACCCCGAGCCATGTCCTGCTGCCAGCCCTGCAACCCTTGCTGCCAGCCCTGCGGCCCCTGCCCGCTGGCCAACAGCTGCAATGAGTGCTGTGTCAGGCAGTGCCAGAGCTCCACCGTGGCCATCCAG
>RAHM01000734.1:11786-51953 GCA_003713295.1 Parotia lawesii
AGAAAGAAAGAAAGAAAGAAAGAAAGAAAGAAAGAAAGAAAGAAAGAAAGAAAGAAAGAAAGAAAGAAAGAAAGAAAGAAAGAAAAGAAAGAAAGGGGAAAAAGAGGGAAAGAGAGAGAACCAGAGAGAAAAAGAAAAAAAGAAGTCCTGGTACCAGCGTCAATCCAGTAGGTGAGATGTCAGTCCTGGTCGCAGCATCCATCCAGCTGTGCCAGTCCAGTCCATGGGATGTCCAAGGTCCTAAGGGCTCTGCCCTGACTTGGGGGTGTACCTTTTCATGGATTGGTTTCTCTGCCCCAAAGATAGGTTTCTCGCTTTCTATGCAAATGAGTTCTCATGCAGTGTGTTCTTTCAGACCTTTCTGGAAAGGGGTCGGAGGCTTCAGGGGTCTTTGGTGGCCTTGGTTCCCCCTTACAGTCCATGCCCACTTTGTGGCCTCATTCCTGTCCTTGTGCTGTCCCATGTTGTGCTTCTCTCCAGGAACTACAGCAAGGTTGTTCGTCCCAGAAAAGCGCTGTCCTACCTCTGTATGGCCCCTTTTCCAGCCACATCCTGTTTTTTCTCATAGCATCTTCAGGAACTCCTGAAGCACAGCTGGGCTCGAAATCACAACTCAGGCACACAACGCCCCATGGACCTTGTGAGGTTCCCCCATGCTCTTCCTGCCCAGAGTTCATGGTACAGACACCATCTGTGTCTATCTCACTGGGCACTGGTGTAGGAGCATAGAAGATGAGGGATTCTCGTGTATGTCTCAAACCCACAGCCGGATGGCTGCAGAGCCATCTGAGTGTTCTTGGTAAGAAGACACTGTGAGAACAAATGGGATGTGGCTGGAGAAGGGGCCATGTGGATGTAGGACAGCTCTTTTCTGGGACAAATATCCTTGTTCTGGCTGGATACTCCATCAGCTGAATCAATGCTGGAGCCAGGACTGGGGATCTGTCTTCCTTTCTTTCTTTAATGTCTCTCTCTCACTTCTCTTTCACTCTACCCCATATTGACAATTATTTTGGTTTAAAAGACAGATGTCTGCCAAGGAAGGTGGGAACCTGTGGTGGCTGATGAAACATACATTATGTTARGATGACTAGAAAGGCTTCTCCCAGGATGCATTATTCTGCAGTGTTGGTCTCTCCAGGTTTGAATTCCCTGGTTGGCTGCTTGCCTCGGCCCTTCATCACTCCCCTGGGGCTCTCTCATTGGTCCCCGTTCCTTAGTCCTGCCTTTTCCCCGCCCCTGGATAAAACTGTGACTTTCAGGATTATGTTCGTATTTGCCAATGCAACCTTCGACGGTGAAGATGCAATGAATCCTCCTGCCAGAGTGCAAGCAAATATCCTTCCGGACATAAACAACCATCGCACAAAGCGTTTTAAATACTCAACTAACCACTGCTTAAATAACCACTGAACAAAATGTTTTAAACCTTCCCTGGTATATCAAAAATTCTCATGAAGAAGGACTCTTAGAACTGGGAGAAAGACTTCCCACAGGAGACAAGAGAACTCCACTCCCAGGAACCTTCCTGGGATGGAAAATATTACACCCTGCCCTCCAAATTATTATAACTTTGAAATTATGGGGCTTTCAGGTAAAGACATAGGAAAAGGAATAAAAGTTCTTTACTAGAATATATATATGTATATCAAGACAAACGAACAAACAACAACAGCAGCAACAACAAACAGAAGCAGACACCCAGTGCCAGCCTCTCTCGGCCGCAGGCGCTTTCCCCTTCGGTGCAGTTCCGCTCACGGCCGCCAGGGGCGCTGGTGGCTCCYGGCCGGGCAGGGCGGGTGCGGTGATTCCCCCGCGGCTGCAGGGGGCGCTGTGGCGCGAGCTCGGCCGCCTCCCTCACGTGGCAATGGCGGCTCAGGCGATGTGGGAGCGGGGASGTGGCTCCCTTTGCAAAACTCACAGGCAGCAGCCGATCTCAGTGCCATTCCGGGTGGCATGCTGGACTGTAGCAGGAATGTTGGAGTGGCGGGCTGGAACAGCAGAGGCAAGCACACCTAGGGTGGCAAACAAAGCGTAGCAAAAAACCCCAAAGCTGTGGCAGGAGCAGTGGGGGTCTGGGCGGATGTGGGATGTCGAATTAAAGTGCAGCAAAAACCCCCAAAGCCGCAGCAGAAAACAGCAGGGGCTGAGTGGTCTTGGAAGGAGAGAGAAGGTGGAGGGAGGGGGTTGTTTTGGGTTTTCCCCTGGCTGTCACGTCTCCCATGTGATGTCCTGGGGATGGCAGTGGAAGCGGGGCTCCCTCAAGCAGCTGGGAGAGGCTCCCTCTGGAGGGGGTCAGGATCCCAGGCTTCCCCTGAGGCACCCCAGCAGATGGYGAGGGTCCCTCCCAGTGAGGTTGAGTGTTGTAAAGGTGCCAGTTCAACAGCCGCTCTTACKAGCAGAGACTCATCCACGTAAGGAGAAGCAGCAAAGGACAAAACTCCACAGTAGCAGCAAATTCTCCCTGCTTGCCCACATGCTTGGGCATTGATGGGGTGATAACAGACCTGGAGAAAAGATTCACTCACTCACACTCCTGTTCTAATTCTCCTTTCTGGCTCCTGAAAGAGCTGAAGAGAGTTGTATCTTAGTTTATTACAGGCAATTGAGTGCCAATAGTGTGCCTTTAACTGCTGATGTGCTGAATTCTGCAGAATTGGTAACTCAAATTTAGAAAGCCTCCCACTTGTGTACAGCAACCCTGGATGTAAAAGGTGTATTTTTTTATGATTCCCTGCCAGGAATATGACAAGGCTCAGTTTGCACTTGCCTAGAAGGAAGGACAATACACCTTTATCAGACTCTCATATGGGCATAAATGCTCCCCCACGATTGTACAGGCTGTGCTTGCCAAACTTTTACAGATAATCTCACTTCCTCTGGACATGTAATTATGTAATATTCTAATTGCAGGAGACACCACCACCACCACCACCCCCTCTGAAAAAGTGGGCAAAGCAGGGACAGTAGTGTGGCAAACAGTTCACGAACTAGAAGTTGAGATTACATCTGAGGAATGTCGAGGCCAAACTGGCCCTGATGGACCAAAGAGATCTTTATTACTCAACTCAACTCTATTTAAGAGAGATACTCTGAGTGGAAAAAGGTACTTTTGTCATTCCTCCAAGCCGTTATACACCTTGAGCAGCTAAGGGGTAACATGTCTGGGCAAACCCTGCCAAGACATGTAGTGTTTTATCTTTCCAGGAACATTACCGGGAATCATGCCAGCACATCCCACTGCATATTGAGTTAATCATCAAAGGAGTGCTTATCATTTTTGTGGGAGAAATCATTGCCAGCAGGAACCAAATTTGGTTCACGCATCAACGAGTTCGACCCACATGGCTGAAACCCTCACTTCTTTTTTTTATGCTAATCGGTATGGTAACCATATGTATTCTGCACCACGTGCACTTCTCTCTCCTGGGTGCAATTTACTGTGGCAGCAATTACGAAGGAAGGTGACATTCAAAAGGCAACCTGGGATAGTATAACTAAATTTGAAAAGGAATTCCACTCCTAGCMACTAGATAATAGTAGCAACTATTTATTTTCATTTATGACCCCACTAACTGTAAACCCACAGCTTTTGTTGTAACAATGCACAGTGCTTCAGTATATACCATATACCTGGCCATTGTGTCAGGATTAAATCCCAACGGAGATGCACTCTGGCCCCTAGAGCACAGAGTATGGGCCCGATGGGATGGATGTGCCTGTGTGACAACCCCTTGTGATTTTGTATTTGTAGACAACATTATTGTACATACAAGTAACCTAATATTTGTGTTTGCAACTTTGTTGACATTATGGGATGTGATTTTAGTTATTCGACTCCTTTTACATCTTACCAATTGTTATGATTTAATTATATACTGACTTAAGTCTAGCAGCCTATTCCTACTGGATGGATTTCACTTGGATGTGAAAACTGATATTGAAGGAAGCTCAGGAAAATGGACAGAAAACTTCGATCACCATTCATTCTGATGTAGAAAAATCCACTGTGTCTTGGAGCGACCAAAGAAAGACAGAGAATGCCATTGTTGGGACATTTTATTTGACTGGTCACCAAGAGCAACTGAAATTCTTAATAAAGACACTGTACTCTTCCTTCTGATTGCTAACCTTTTTGCCTTTTATTTTTGTAATTAAATTGTGTATTAAAATGTGAGGGAATTATAAAAAGATTACCCCCCAAACTCAGAGATAGCTTATATAGCTTCTCTCTCTCTCTCTCCTTCTCCCTTTTCAGTCCAAGTCCATATCTATGTTTGAGCCACAGGTGGTGCAGAAGCCCAGATGTTAAGGTGTCTCAAACACTGATAGCCGGATAGCCATGGAGCCAACCAAGGACTGTTGGTGAGAAGGCACTGTGAGAAAAAACAGGCTGTGGCTGGACAAGGAGCCCTATAGAGGTAGGCAGCCCATTTTTGGGACAAACATCCTTTTTCTATCTCCTGGAGACAAGCACAACACAGTACAGTGCAAACACAGGAATGAGGTCACAAAGAGGGCACGGGCAGTCTACCAAAAGTTGACCCAGCAGCAATGGGCACTGGTTTGATCAAAGGCCTCATCCAGGAAGAGCTCAATGGACAGATTACACACATTCATACATTGGAGAAATGCTACAAATTTATAATGAAGCCATAAGACATTTGCACAAATTCAGCTGAAAGTCGTTTACCACTGCATTAACTTGAGTATGGCTGATAGCAGGCTTGTGAATTACCTCAGCCCTGCATGTCTGGATAGCAGCTGGGTTCTGCCTGTGCTGAGGGAGTGTATCTCATCTACCCGTGTTCCTGTGTGCAGGCCATGGACTGTAGACCAGGTAATGCAGGGGAGGAGAAGGTTGTAGGCTGTCCCCAGACGTTGTTTCCCTTCACAACTGTTGCCAAACTTTGGAGCCAGCATCTTCCTGATGACCTTTGGCTGTTGAGTAGCCAGRGATGACTTTGTCAGGTTTGAGAGAGTTGAACTCTCTGCTTCCTTCACCTTTTTACCTAAGCAATATGGAAGATTTGCTGGAAAATGAAGGATGACTCAGAGGCCCAGGCTTGGATGCAAAAGTACTTTATTGAGTCTAAAGAAAAGGACATGGCTCACAGAGAGCACCAGGAGCAGTCACTAAGATGCAGTGGAGCTCCTGCAGGCTGTCCATCTGCCTGCCCTAAGAGGGAGGGCAACAGGTCCCCCTAGGCTGGCCTGGGGAGATACGGACAGCACAGAAAGAAGATGGAATAGTAGGATAMAGAAACATCATCCTAAAGCTGTAAATACAATGTCCAGAAGCTCTATCTCCTGCCCATGTTCTGCCAGAACCATGTTCTGAGGTCTCGGATGTTCTTGCCAAAAGATATTGCCAGCAGATTTAGCAGGGACGACATCTGTTGCCACCATAGCAGTTGGTGATGCAGGAGATGTCAAAGCCCCCAGAGTTGATGGGCACACCGCCAGAGCTGAGGATGTTGCCAACGGCAGCGGAGGTGGAGGATCCCACCACGGTGTTCTGTGGGAAGGAGCTGAGGATGGGGCCAGGCAGGGTCACCACRACYGSRGAGGGCTGGATGGCCACRGTGGAGCTCTGGCACTGCCTGACACAGCACTCATTGCAGCTGTTGGCCAGCGGGCAGGGGCCGCAGGGCTGGCAGCAAGGGTCGCAGGGCTGGCAGCAGGACATGGCTCGGGGTCACAGGTGCACCTGGCACAGAGGGCAGGGAGAAGCAGAAAGTGGGGACACATGAGAAGCAGCACTGCACCCAACCAGCCTGCAGCCAYRGCACCTCCTGGCCCACATTGCACTGCCCAGCTCAAAGCCCAGCAGCCACCTCAGCCAAGTCCCAGCCTCTCTCTGCACAAGACATTCTCTCCCCTGCCTTCTCCCAGCAGAAGCCGCTCCCAACCCTGGCCTCTGACAGCAACTATCAGGTGAGACCTCCAGCCAGGAAAGAGCCGGTCTGGAAGCAGGAAGAGAAGAAGAGGCTTGCCACTCACCTGATTCCTGAGGAGGAGGAGGTGAGAGAAGTGGATGAGAGAGCAGAGACTTGGGCTGCCTTTTATAGCAGTCCTGCCCTGCCTCAGGCCCAGTAGCACCTTGGTGGAAGTAATAATTTTGTGACCAGCTCATGGCAAATATGCACCATCCCAGCTAATGGCAGGGGCTGTGTCCTGGTTTCCTGCACTGCTGCCTTTTCATTTCCTGGCTAATTCTGCATGCTTTCCTCTATGAAGGGTCAGTTCTCAAAGTGCCAGGATGAGAGCATCAAGGATTTTAGGGCAGAAAGACATCAGCGGATAAAGGAGGTTTAGATCAAGGGCTGTTGGCATCCCATGCTGGCAGGTGATTTGTACCTGTGTCATTCCTCTGGACTCCTCTGGTGGCCGAAAATTGACCCTGCTCTTGTGCTTCTTGTATACATGCCCAAGGTCTGCATGTGACATGACACACTTTTTCTTCTTTCATCACTCTCTGATCAACACTCAGTGTTATGCTCAGGTGGGCTTCTGCTGGGAGTGTTTCTCCCTTCCTTTTGGTGGCCTTGCTGAGATCTTTGCCAGGTTGTTCTGCYGGGAGGTTTCAGCCAGAACCAACTCCTCTTCCTATTGAATCAGCTTTCAAGATTAGGTCTTAGTGCTTATAATCTGATTTAGATCTCCAGGTGTCACACATCTGTGCCTGTATCTGACCAGGACCCCACTGCTCTGAATTTGGACTTTGATACACATGTAACTTCCCGACTTGACCTGGACCTGTGTCATCTCTGTGAGCACACATGGTGATAGCTGGACTTTGCTGAATCCTGGTTATTGTCATGGGACCTCATCCAGACATCATCTGATGATACTAACATTAAGGAAATCACATAATAACCTCCATGCATTTCATTTCCTGAAGGACCTACCGAGGACATTGGATGGCTGTATTTTTGGAGTATTTCTTCTGAATCTTTAAGCACGACTAGAAATACCATTTTTCTTGAGAATATTCAGCAGTTTTTTTCTGCTTCCTATCTGTTCCAGCAGGAACAGTCTCCATCTCCTGCTGTTTWTCTCCTCAGAGGACTGTGGGCAGTGATATCAATTGGCCCTTGTACTTGTCTACCTGGAGACCAGTGCCAGATTTACAGCTTTTCTTTTCCCAACCTTCCATCCCTCACTGCCCCTCTCTCCCAGCCCAGCCACTTTCCATGTTTCCCAGAAAGGACAGTGCAGAAAATCTCAACTGTATTTGTAGTCCCAAATTTCTGAGGTCCAAGCACCAAAGGCTGTTCCCCATGAGCTCCAGGCTACAGGAGAGGTGGGAGCTCAGAGGAGCGGCATGGTACAATGATCCCTTTCCTGTGAGAGACTGGGATTATCGCCTCAGGGAAAAGGAAAAGGGGATGAGAGAACATCCACCACGTGTTTGTTACTCTCCTGAGCCCCAGGACGGGATTACATTTCCCATTTCAGCTGTGATAAGATAAAATATTTTCATAGAATGGTTTGTGTTTGAAAGAACCTTAAATATAACCTAGTTCCAACYGCCTGCTATGGGCAGAGGCAGCTTCCACTAGACAGGTTGTTCCAAGCTCTGTCCAACATGGCCTTGAACACTTTAAGGGAAGGGGCAGCCACAGCTTCTCTGGACAACCTCTTCCAGTGCCTTACCACCATCACAGTAAATAATTTCTTCCTAACATTTAATTTAAAACTATTTTTTTCAGTTTAAAGACATCCCCTTTATCTTATCACCACATGCTCTTGTAAAGGGTCCCCCTAGCTTTCTTTAGGTACTGGAAGATGCTATAAAGTCTCTGCAGAGCCTTTTCTTTTCTGGGATGAACAACCCCAACTCTCTGAACCTGTCTTTGTAGCAGAGGTGTTCCAGCCTTCTCATCATCTTCATGGCCTCTTCTGGACCCTTTCCAGCAGGTCCATATCCTTCCTATGGGCCTTTTATGTTGGGGGTCCTGGAGCTGGAAGCAGTACTCCAGGTGGGGTCTCATGAGAGGAAACTAGATGGGTAGAATAGCTTCCCTCAGCCTGCTGGTCACATTTCTTTTGATGCAACCCAGGATATGGTCAGAGTTTTGGGCTGCAAGCACACATTGCCTGGTCATGTTAAGCTTCTTCTGCACCAAAACCCAGAGTCCTTCTCTGCAGGGCAGATCTCAATCCATTCCACACCCATGCTGTATTTTCCCTTGGTCCTGCCCTGAACCCAGGTGCAGAACCTTTCACATGATCTTCTTGGACTTCATGAGGTTTGCACAGGCCCAGGTTTGCGAGTGCTGAAAGCCTGGGTGCAGAGAGATTTCTCAGTTTTCTGACAGCGTCTGTGTGAAAGCCTTGCTTTCTCATGGGCGCTACAGGAAAACAGTTGAAAGATTTTGTAAACTATGGTATTGTTATGATACCAAGGAGGAAATATCGGAAGTAAGTGTTATTGGGTTCAGCCAATCCCTCTGAGGGGTGGTTGGCCAAGGAACCAATGACCTTATGTCAGTCCAGCGTGCTAAGGTATAGAAGCGAATCTGTAAATTAATAAAGCGTCGGTTTCATTTCACCCTAAACCATCCATGTCGCTTTCTTCTTCGGTCTCTGCTCACTAGTGACACAGGTCTCAAAGTCCACCAAGGTCCCTATGCTCCCTTATGGAGCATCTTTGGTGCTGTCTGTAAAGGTGAGCCGGCCTTGCCTCAGGAATTTGTCAAACCCAGAAGGGACAGATATCCATCCATTCCCACATCAGGCTTGTTTCCCTGAAGACAAAGCAACAGCTGTGAGTCTTTCACTCGAYAATATAGTAAATTAATTTCATGTTTTAATGAATTAATTAATTGCTGCAGAGGAATGCTCAGCTCAGTTGGTGTCCCACCATAACTTTAGCTCTCTTGGGCACAGACCATGGCAGATCTCACTCAGCGTTCTCTCCTCTTCCCAATGATGTGATAAAACCTCCACCTATTCTCTCTTGTAGAGAGAACTGTATTTATTTAGTCTGGAGAAAAGGAGTGCAGGGGAAACTTTATTACTCTCTACCAGTACCTGGAAGGAGGCTGTAGCGATGTGGCTGTCAGTCTCTTCTCCCAAGTAACAAGTGATAAGACAAGAGGAATTGGCCTCAAGTTGCACCAGGGGAGGTTTACATTGGATATCAGGGAAAAAAATAATCCCTGAAAGAATTATCAAGCATTGGAACAAGCTGCTGAGGGAGGTGGTTGATTCACCACTCCTGAAGGTGATTTCAAACAAGTGTAGATGTGGCACAAGGGTACATAGGTTAGTGGTAGAGTGGGCAGTGTTAGGTTTACRGTTGGACTCGATGATCTTGAAGGCATTTTTGTGATTCTGTGACAGTGCAGCTATCAGGAGTCTTGGGCATTTGAGTGAGACAATTAAGAATGAGATAAAACAAAGGTCAGTGCAACCAGGAATTACCACACATACAGTGAACCTTTTCTTCTCCATGTATCTTCTAACCCTAGTGGGGAATGGCCTTCTCATTGTCCCTGCGTGGAGCAATCAGTACCTGCAGACCTTACTGCATTTGTTCTTCATGTTTCCTTTGTGAAGATCTGGTACATCTCCACTGCTGCATCAATGCTGATGGAGACTTTCCTTGTCACCAGGAAAACCATGGCTTCCTGCAAGCCATGGTCATGTGGACGTTGGGTTTGTGGTGCTCTTCACAGTCAGCTCTCCTGCTGACTGGCCCTTCTGCACCAAAAAAGGCATCGCTTAATTCAAGTCCCCTGATGTGGCCTCTGCTGATCCGCTCCCACCCCATTGTGTGTATCAAAGAAAAGCAGAGAGTTGGAGAACCTGTGCTATGAGGGAAGACTGAAGGAGTGTGGCCATTTCTCCATGGAGAAAAGGACTCTTGGGGAAGACCTCATCACAGTATTTTAGTAATTAAATGGGATCTACCAAAAGCACTGAGACTTTCTCAGCACAAGGACCCACATGGAGGGGCTGACCGTGTGGGTAACACACAGAGTGAAGAGGAACTGGGGGTGATTTGGGTGCTGGCAACTGAGACCAGTGCTTGGGTCTCAGCAGGAGCAGGTGAAGCCTTGGTTTCTGGACATAGGAAGATGTGCACAGGGGCCAGTAAGATGGAGAAAGATGATGTCTCTGCCCTGAACTGAGGGCAGGAGGAGCATGTGTGGTAATTCCTTCATTCACAGGCTTTGTGGGACACTCTGTACCTGAGCCCAGCAGCGCCTTAAGAGTTCTTTTCCTGCATGCAGGAGACCATGGATATCTGGGGGATGACAYAGATTAGAGTGTTACTCAAGGCTGAAGGGAAAGGAATTTTTGTATCCCATCCCCACTGATGCCACCCTTTCAACTTGTGGTTTCACTGGTGGCTTCTGTTTATGCAGTAGTCAAGGATGTCTTCATTATCTCCAAAGGAAAGAGCACATAGGAAAATCCACTGCAGGGACTCTCACCCTCTGCCTTGTTTAACCTTGTACATAAGGACTGGAACAGAACAATTTGTTCAGTCACCACAGAACAAAGGAGAACTTGGATGCCAAGGCATGAGTGCACAACAACTTTAATGAGTCTAAGGAAGAAAAGGAGGTGGCTCACAGAGACCACCAGGGGCAGCCACTAAGGTGCAATGGAGCTCCTGCAGGTTTCCCATCTGCCTGCCATGCAGAGGGAGAGAGCAAAATATCCACACTAGATTGGCCTGGGGAGACCCAGAGAACAGATAGTAAGAAAGAGTAGAGGGGAAGAAGGAAATGATGTCTGGATGTTGTCATGTCCCCTCACGTGGCAGTCGTTGGGCATGTGGGCAAGAAGCATAAGAGCAGTGCCCCTTTAATGAAAACTTTGCCACAAACAACCCAATCAGAAATGACCCAAGTGAACATCACCTGCCCGCAAGGGATGCCAATGGCCCTTGATCTGAGACTCCTGCCTCGTAAATCCTTGAGACTCTTATCCCAGCACTTACAGAAGGAGATCTTCATATAGGAAAGCACGTGGCAGAAGCCAGGAAATGAAGAGGCCGCAGTGCAGGAAACCAGGACACAGCCCCTGCCATTAGCTGGGATGGTGCACATTTGCCATGAGCTGGTCACAAAATTATTACTTCCACCAAGGTGCTACTGGGCCTGAGGCAGGGCAGGACTGCTATAAAAGGCAGCCCAAGTCTCTGCTCTCTCATCCACTTCTCTCACCTCCTCCTCCTCAGGAATCAGGTGAGTGGCAAGGCTCCAATCCTTCTCCTCCTCCTCCTCCTCCTCCTGCTGCTTCAAGACCAGCTCTTTCCTGGCTGGAGGTCTCAGCCGATAGTTGCTGTCAGAGCACAGGGTTGAGAGGTGCTTCTGCTGGGAGAAGGCAGGGGGAAGAAGATCTTGTGCAGAGAGAGGCTGGGACTTGGCTGAGGTGGCTGCTGGGCTTTGAGCTGGGCAGTGCAATGTGGGCCAGGAGGTGCCGTAGCTGCAGGCTGGTTGGGTGCAGTGTTGTTTCTCAAGTGTCCCCACTTTCTGCTTCTCCCTGCCCTCTGTGCCAGGTGCACCTGTGMCCCCRAGCCATGTCCTGCTGCCAGCCCTGCRACCCTTGCTGCCAGCCCTGCGGCCCCTGCCCGCTGGCCAACAGCTGCAATGAGTGCTGTGTCAGGCAGTGCCAGAGCTCCACCGTGGCCATCCAGCCCTCTGCAGTTGTGGTGACCCTGCCTGGCCCCATCCTCAGCTCCTTCCCACAGAACACCGTGGTGGGATCCTCCACCTCCGCTGCCGTTGGCAACATCCTCAGCTCTGGCGGTGTGCCCATCAACTCTGGGGGCTTTGACATCTCCTGCATCACCAACTGCTATGGTGGCAGCAGATGTCGTCCCTGCTAAAACTGCGGGCAACATTTTTAGGCAACAACCTCCAAGACCTCAGATCCTGGTTCTGGGCAGGAGATAGAGCTTTGGGATATTTTCTTTACAGTGGCAAGCCATTGTTCCCTTCTTCTACTATTTTTGTCTTTCCTTTGCTGTCCATGTCTCCCCAGGCCAGTCTAGGGGGGACAGGTTGCCCTTCCTCCCTCTTTTGGGCAGGCAGATGCACACTGCTCTGCAGGAGCTCCACTGCATCTTAGTGGCTGCCCCTGGTGGTCTCTGTGAGCCACCTCCTTTTCTTCTTTACACTCAATAAAGTTGTTTTGCATCCAAGCCTTGGCCTCTAAGTCCTCCTTTGTTCTCTAGCAAATCTTCCAGTCTGCTCAGGGAAAATAGGTGGAGGAAGCAGAGGATGAGATTCCCTGCAGTGGATTTTTCTTCCTGCCCTTTTCCTTGGAGCTGACAAAGTCATCCCTGGCTACTCAGCAGCTAAAGGCCATCAGGGAGACATCGGGCAACAGTTGTGGAGGGAAACAAGAATTCCGGGGTCCAGCCCACAATCTCATCTCTTCCTTCTCCTCCACTCCCTTACCTAGTCTAGACTCCATAGCTCCCACACAAGAGTACGAGCAGATGAGATGCACTCCCTCAGCACAGGCAGGCAAAGCTGCTGTCCAGGCATGCAGGGCTGAAGTAATTCCCAGCTTAGGATTTGTATCAGTCATATACTCAGGATACACTGTGGTAAATGACTTTTGGTTGAGGTTGTGCAAAGGACTTATGGCTTCAGTATTCAATCACAACACTTGTCCCATGTGTGGATGGATCTAATCTGTCCATCAATGTCTTCCTGACTGAAGTCTTGAATTATGGTCAAATTATAGGAAACATTAGTTAATATGTAGGTTTGTGCCTGTTTTGTCTAGATGCTGTTACTACTTAAAAATTTTAAAATAATGAGAGAGAGGAAAACTATCTCCTCTCCTGATCATCTCAGACCCCTTGTCTCATTTTTCTTTCTCCAGTCCTCCATCACTTCTGCCTCTTCCTTCTGATCTGTCTCAGCCTAGTCTTTCACAGATTTATGTGAAGAAAAAGTATTGCAGAAGCTCTTTTCTCTCTCTGCAGTAAACATTTTCTTACCTTTCAACCCAAACAGAGAGGACTTTTGATAGTTGCTGCAGGGACACAAAAACTCTCTCATCCCACTCATTCTTAGGGTGTCCCAGTCTCTCCTCTGCCTGGCATGTGTTGTGAGCACACCCTGGCTATCCATTCCTCCTGCATGTTTGCAGTGCCAGGGCTTGCTTTTTTCTCTCCTTTAACCTTGGAGACTTCCAAAAGGACAAGAAATGAGGAGCAGGATTAAACATCTCGCAGGTTCCTCATCCTGCTGAAGGTCTCCTGGAGCCAGCACAGAAGGACTAAGCACTATAGGCTGTTCCCTGGAGACTCTGGGCAGCATGATATTAGGTATGGAAGATCTGGTTCTCTCTGAGGTATCCCTGTGGGAGGTAAATGGCATTATTTTGCTATGGGATACATGCTGAGCTGAGGTCTCAAACCTCCTGCCCAAACACATCCCTGCCTTGGTGTTCCTGTAAATGTGGCTTTGACACAGAACAAGGAACAGAGAGCCTTTTCTGCTGCCACTTTGCATCCTCTTGTTTTGCCTCTCAGAGCTTTTCCCTGCAGAATCACTGACCCATGTTTTTTTCCAAGCACCATATTGGGCAGACCATGGTCACGCAGCAATGACAACTCAAGAGGAGAGGAGAGAGCACCTTCCATTCCATTTGTGCCTACCAGACCAGTAGCTTTTATGGCTTGCTCTGGTACCAGGTGTGGAAAGGCCAAGCCCCACAGCTGGTCTCCTATCAATCACGGCCTGGCCCCAAGCACAGCGGCCGTATCACCACGCATCTGAACACCACGGGGAAATACAGTGTCCTGCAGGTGGAGGAAGTGGAGGTCTCTGACAGTGCCTTGTACCTCTGTGCTGTGCAAGACACYCTGRTGCAGGGAACTTCCTCGGCTGTGCAACAACCCAGGGGAGGGAGGGAGGGGATGTGTCTGTGCTAGGCTGAGCTTGGGGAAAGGTGAGCTCTTCTCTTGGAGCACTAATTCCTTGGTGCACCCAGAGACCTCCAGGCCATTACATTCTTCCAGAAGGAGTCAATGTCAGTGACTTGAGAAGAAAGAAAAGGTGGTGAAAAAAACCCTGCTTTGGAACTGTTTTCCCTGTGCATCCTAGGACAGGAAATGATGTGCCATGTGCTGTGAAGGGAACACTTGACCATTCTCCTCTCTATATGCTCTGCACAGCACCAAGGGCTGGAAGGAACCAATCAGAGACTGACCTGAGCCTCATAGTCAGTTCCTCTGAAAAAGGTTTGGGGTTTTTGTGTTTTCTTTTTAAAATAAAAAGTCTTCATTTTGCTTCCTGAGCTTTTCTCAAAACCCCAATCACTCATTGCAGCTGCTGGCCAGCAGGGTGGGGCCGCAAGGCTGGCAGCAAGGAGTGCAAGGCTGGCACTTCTCTATGCAGGACATGTCTTGGGGCATGAGGAGCACCTGGACACAGGGCAGGGAGGAGGAAAAATATAAGGATACATGAGAAGCAACCTGTCACCACAGCAGGAGTGAGTCAAAGAACATGCAGGGCCAGGAGGTGAAGGCTCTGCAGAGATCTATGAGGGCTCATTGGCCTCATCCTGTGAGGGCTCAAAGAGAGCCTATGCAGTCACTGCCCAGCCCCTGAGTCATTTTCTGTCAGACTCATCTTGAATGCAAAATATCACATTTGAAATGCAAAACATCCCATTTAATGCTATGGGCTCTGTTTTGGCTTCCTGAATGGCTGTGTTTATATTTCCTGTTTTATTTCAGGCACATTTCCCAGTCAACATATCTATTTTTTGGGGGGTTTTTTGTGACAAGATGTGAGGCCCAAGCAATTCTGGATCAAAACATATCAGCTTGGGCAGAGGACTCATGTGACATGCTGGATAAGTGTAGTAAAAGCAAATTATGTCAGTCTGGATCACTGCTTTGGGGTGGCCCTGTTGGCAAGGAATGACTCAGTTCCTGGATTTTATGCTATCCTGCCTAACAATGAACCCAGATAAATTCTGTTCCTCCTTCTCTTCCAGAGAGAAGTGTGTGGAGCCCATGTCTGGGACCTTGTTCCTCTCCAGAATGCTCCAGCTCGGTCACCATCATCTCCACATGTCCACATCAGAGGCCATGGTCCATTCGTTCACAGAATCACAGAATATGCTGACTTGGAAGGGACCCACAAGGATCATCGAGTCCAACTCATAGCCCTGCACAGGACACTGCCAAGAGTCACCCTGTGCACCTGAGAATATTGTTTAAACTCTTGTTGACCTCTGTCAGGCTTGGTGCTGTGCCCACTGCCCTGGGGACTCTGGTCCAGTACCCGACCACCCTCTGGACAAAGAGCATTTTTCTAATATCCAACTTAAACTGGGTTTCTAATATCCAACCTAAACCTCTTCTGACACAACTTCAGCCTATTCTTTCTAGTCCTGTCACCACAGAGCAGAGATCAGTGCCTTCTTCTCCTCTTCCCCTCACAAGGAAGTTGCAGACTGAAATGAGGTCTGACGTCAATCTCCTCCTCCCCAGGCTGAACAGACCAAATGTACTCATACAGCTTCCCCTCAAGGCCCTTCCCGATCCTTGTGGCCTCCTTTGGACACTCTCCAACAGCTTAATGTCTGCTTTTAAATTGTGATGCCTACAGCTAAATCCAGGACTCAAGGTGAGGCCGCCCCAGCGCAGAGCAGAGTGGGACAATCCCCTCCCTTGCTCGGCTGGTGATGCTGGTCCTGATGCCCCCCAGGACTCTGTTGGCCCTCCTGGCTGCCAGGGCACTGCTGACTCATATCCAGCTTGCCATCAGCCAGGACCCCCAGGTCCCTTTCCATGGCACTGCTTTCCAGGCTCTCATTCCCCAGTCTGCCTGTACATCCAGGGTTGCGCCATCTGAGGTGCAGAAATGGGCACTTGCCCTTGTGGAACTTCATATTTGTGGTGATTGCCCATCTCTAATTTGATGAGGTCTCCCTGCAGGTTGTCCCTCCTCTGAGGGAGTTGACAGCTCCTCCCAGTTTTGTATCATCTATGAACTTGCTTAGTTTTCTTTCCAAGCCTGCATTCCAGTCATTTATGAAAAAGATTAAGATGGAGCACTACAGAACCCCAGTAGTGACAGGTCACCAGTCTGATGTCACCCCAGTCACCGTCACTCTTTGTGCCTGACCCGTGAGCCAGTTGCTCACCCATCACATGATGTATTTATCCAGCTGTGGGCTGGACATTTCATCCAGAAGGATTCTGGGGGAGACAGTATTGAAAGCTTTACTGAAGTCCAAAAAGATTGTATCAACTGGCTTCCCTTGATCAAGCAGGTGGGTTACCTTGTCATAAAAAGAAATCAGATCTGATAAGCAGGTCTTTCCTCTCATGAAGCTGTGCTGGCTGTGACTTTGTGTGTTCTTGTCTCACGTGCACTTGTGTGCAGCTGGGACCGTGTGAATATACATTGGTGCAAAAATTTGTGCATGATTCCTTCCTGACATGCATAAGAGTGTGCGTGTGTGTGTGTCCCTCCTCATGAGGGATTGCTCTACTTACGGCAGTGACACTCTCCACTGCTCTGCCAATAAGCTCCACAGAGCACCCAGAGTCCGAAGGAACTTCATCGTAGCTGAACAACAGAACAAACCTGGCAGAGAATTATCCTCACCACAGGCACCAAAATGCAGTCTTCTCTATCTTCAATCCTCCTTTTCCTACTGCTTCAAAGCTCACACTCTGCTGCTGATGATTCCTGGACCCATTAGGATGATTTCACACCAGTTTGGATCCCTAGTTTAATTCAGTGTAAACAATAATGAGAATGCCTAAACATGGCTTGCAGTCCTCATTCCCTGCTTCTCCAGGCCAGGACATGGCTCTCCCAAGATCTAGGGACTTCAAAAGGATGAGGTTTGCTTTATGGACAGCAGAAAGGCTAAGAAATCTTGCCAGCTTTGTCCAGGCTATGTTCAAGTGAGTTTGCTTGCATTGCAGTGTCAGTGCTGTCTAGTGTGAGACACATCTCTGCCTCGTGTTCAAGCCAATGCCAAATGTGCCAGTGCAGCCGGTCAGCCTGTGTCAGGCAGAGGCTGAGACCTCAGACTCAACATGTTCTGACCTAAAGGAACATGGCATAGGGAAAAGAAAGTACTCAATGGGTATTTGTCCTCACTTTTTATTGGGTCGTGAAGGGGAGAGGAAGATGGAGTAGAAACCATGGTTCAGCACAAAGGTTGTTCTCTGCATTCCAACTCCTGATATTCTGCAGAGGAAATTATGTCCAGGACCATCACACCAACGGCCCCAGTGCAGCTCCAGCCATGCTGACAGGATCTCCTCAGGAGATCATGGGGCTGCTATTGCTTCAGGGCCTCCCAACTTTCTGGGCATTTGTGGGCAAAGAAACATCAAGACAAGGCTTGATGGTGTCTGGAAGCAGAACAGCCAGGGGATGTCTTCCTCAGCTCCAAGAGATTGTACCCTTAAGAGTTGCCCCTCCATGGTGCCCCAAAATTCCATTCCTCTGTGAATGGAGAAGGGTCTCTGTAGACGCTGAAAAGCTTTAGCAGAGAAGTTTTCCAGCTTTCTGCAGCATTTTGTGAGAGCTCTGTCTTTCTCATGCAAATTATTTAAAACAATATTACAATTTTGTAAACTTTTTGCACTTGCAGGTTGTTTTGCAGTATTGTTATGGTTCTAACTAGAAAAATATTTAGAAATGAGTGTCTTAGAATTTAGCCAATCCCCTCAAGGGGTGGATGGCCAAAAGACTGATTACTTTATGCCATTTAACACACTTTTGCAAACTAACATATAAAAGCTTTTAGAAAAATTATTAAATCGCTTCTATTTATTCTTGAGCCTGGACTCTGTGTTGTTTCTCACCATTCGTGGTGCAAACAGCTACATCTCTCCTTATGCCCTCACCCACTTCCATAACTGAGCAACACCTTTCTGCTTTGGCATTCAGGAGTGCAACCAGGGAGAAGGAACACACAAAGGCCAGATTTGAATGCAGCAGAACTTTAAT
Source organism: Parotia lawesii (assembly GCA_003713295.1). Taxonomy (NCBI): domain Eukaryota; kingdom Metazoa; phylum Chordata; class Aves; order Passeriformes; family Paradisaeidae; genus Parotia; species Parotia lawesii. The sequence continues at coordinate 29,756 of RAHM01000734.1, forward strand.
GAAATGAAAGAAGGAAACAAAGCCACTGCAAGCAGAGGTCAGCAGCATAGGCAGCACCAGGAGCAGCAGAGAGTCTGCGCTCCTTGGCTCTGGAATAGTTTCTGCATAATATTGGTCTACCTGTCCCACAAAGGGGAGAAACCAAATGGTCCCTACCAAGATGGCCTTTGGGGAACATTGCAGCACACAGGAACCAACGCAAAAAATGAAAAGGGAGAGAAAGGCAAGTTCGGTCAGCTATCCTGCAAACAGCACCCAAAACCTAGATCCTCTGCCAAACACCATGTTCTGAGTTCCCTGACGTGTCTCCATGGGGCTTTCCCAGCATCTTTAGCAGGGACGACATCTGTTGCCACCGTAGCGCCTGGTGATGCAGGAGAGGTCAAAGCCCCCGGAGTTGATGGGCACTCCATCAGCGCTGAGGATGCTGCCAACGGCAGCGGAGGTGGAGGATCCCACCACGGTGTTCTGTGGGAAGGAGCTGAGGATGGGCCCAGGCAGGGTCACCACCACAGCAGGTGGCTCAATGACAACGGTGGAGCTCTGGCACTGCCGGACACAGGGCTCATTGCAGCTGTTGGCCAGTGGGGTGGGGCCGCAGGGCTGGCAGGGACGGCACGGGGTGTTGCATGACATGTCTTGGGGCTGGAGGTGCACCTGGCAGAGAGAGCAGAGAGGAAACAGAGCACAACGTCGGTGAATGGGTGAAGAGCAGCCTGGTTACCCCATCACAAAAGAGCCAAGGCCATCATGAGTGGGAAGCTGGAGACTGTGCAAGGAGCCCTACAAAGAGCAGCCTGACTCAGGAAGTTCTCTCCCAGGGCATGAACCAAAAGGGACCACAATCACCAGCCTCTCTCTATGCCAGCCTCCTCCCCCCTTTCCTCTCTCATGACCAGGTGCCCCAAACCCCAAATATGAGAAAGCCAACATCAGTTGAGATGTCCACCAAGTGGAGATCTCCCTTTGGAAGAGAAAGAGAAGGGGCTTCAGACTCACCTGGTTCCCAAGCAGAAGGAAGCAAGAGAAGTGGATGAGAGAGCAGAGACTTGGGCTGCCTTTTATACTTGCCCTTCACTGCCGCAGGACTGGGGGCAGCCTTTGCAGAGGTAACAATTTCCCGGCAAGCTCATCTTTAATGCAAACCAGCACACCTAATGATACGGGCTGTGCTTTCTTTTCCTGCACTGCTGCCTTTTCATTTCCAGGTTTGTTCCGTACCCATTTCCCAATGAAGGCTTCTTCTGATCCCTGGGATTAAAGGCCCCAGGATTTCTAAGGCAGGAATGCAGCAGTGCAGGCAGAAGACTCAGTTTATGTACTGCATGGGCCCAGACCAGGCAAGTGATGCTATCCTGATCACTCTTCTGGGGTTGTTTGAAGTGTTGCTTTCAGGAAGAAGCTGCAGCGCTCATAGAATCATATAATCATAGAATGGTTTGGGCTGGATAGAACTCCTTCATAAAGAGAAACAGAGACAATTACTAGACGAGGCTGTTCCAAGCCCCATCCAACGTGGCCCTGAACACTTCCAGAGATGCAGCAGCCACAGCTTCTATGAGGAGAGTTCCACTGCCTCACCACCCTTTGAGAAAGGAATTTGTTCGTAACATCTAATCTACATCTTTCCTCTTTTAGTTTAAACCATTCAACTTTGTCCTATCAGCGTCTGCCTGTGTAAAAAGTTGGCATCCATCTTTTATAAGCCCCCTTCACATACTGAAAGGCCTCAATAAGGTCTCCCCAAAGCCTTCTCTTCTCCATGCAGAACAACCCCAACTCTCTCTGCTGTTCTTCATAGGAGAGTTGCTCCAGCCCTCTGAGCATCTCTGTGGCCTCCTCCATGGACCTCTAACAGGTCCATGTCTTTCTTGTGCTGAAGACTCCAGGTCTGAACCCAGGTAGGGTCTCACGAGATCAGAGTAGATGAGGAGAATCACTGCCCTCAACCTGCCAGTCACGCCATTTGTGATGCAGCCCAGGATGCAGTTGGCTTTCTGGGCTGCAAATGCAAACTGTTGGCTCATGTCCAGCTTTTCATCCACCAGAACTCCCAAGTCCTTCTTCACAGGTCTGCTCTCAATGAGTTCATCTCCCAGTCTGTACTCATGTCTGGGTTTGTCCTGATGCAGGTGCTGCACCTTGCACTTGAACTTCTTAAATTTAATCAGGTTCGCATGGGCCCACTTCTCAAGTTTCCCCAGGTCTCCCTGGGTGGAAGTCTCCTTCTGTAGTGTCAGCTGCACTGCTCAGCTTTGTGTCATCTGCAAACATGCCAAGGGGGCACTTGATCTACTATCTCTGTCATTGAAAAAGACACTAAAAAGCACCAGTCTCAAGACAGAGCCTTGAGACATGCCCCTCTTCCCCTGCCTCCATGTGGTCATAGAGCCACAGACCAAAGCTGTGCCCATCCAGCCATTTCCATATTCACAGTAGAACACCCTTCAAATCCACCTGTATTGGGTTTGCATGGCCTGGTTTTGGTAGCRGGAGGGCTACAGGGGTGGCCTCTGCGAGAAGTTGCTGGACGCTTCCTTGGTGTCCAGCAGAGCCAAAGGCAACTTGCTCCAGGATGGACCCACTGCTGGCCAAGGCTGAGCCCATCAGAGATGGAAGTGACGCCTCGGGAATAACATGTTTAAGAAGGAAAGAAGTTATTGCACAGGTGTAATTGCAGCCAGAGAAGAGCGGAGTGAGAATATGTGAGAGGAACAGCTCTGCAGACACCAAAGTCAGTGGAGAAGGAGGAGCAGGAGCTGCTCCAGACTCCAAAGCTGAGATTACTCTGCAGCCCAGGGTGAAGACCATGGTGAGGCAGCTGTGCCCCTGCAGCACATGCAGGGCACAGGGGTGCAGAGATGCACCTGCAGCCCCTGGAGGAGCCAACGCCAGAGCAGGAGGATGCCTGAGAGGAGGCTGTGACCCCGTGGGAAGCCTGTGCTGGAGCAGAGTCCTGGCAGGGACCTGTGGAGAGAGGAGCCCATGCTGGAGCAGGTTTGCTGGAATGACTTGTGACCCTGTGAGGGTTCCTGAAGGACTGGCCCCATGGAAGAGTGACCCATGTTGTAGCAGTTCGTGGGGAACCATAGCCTGTGGGAAGGACTCATTTTGGAGAAGTTCATGGACAACTTCTCTCATGGGAGGGACCCCACCCTGGAGCAGGGGGAGGACTCTCACTCCTCTCCCTTAGCACCAGCAGGAACAATCTGTGATGAATTGACTGTGAGCCCCATTCCTGTCTCCCTGCTCCACTAGGTGGGGGAGGAGATAGAGCTGGGAAGGAGGGAGGGGTAGGGGGAAGATGTTTGGTTTTTTGGGGTTTTTTTGTAAGACTTATTTTACTTCTCACTATCCTCCTCTGATTTTGTTGGCAATAAATTCAAGTAATATCCCTTAGTTGAGTCTGTTTTGCCAGTGACAGTATTTGATGAGAGATCTCTTCCAATCGTTATCTCAATTGATGAACCGTTGTTATATTTTCTCTTCCCTGTCCACTTGTAGAGGAGAGTGATAGAGTGGCTTTGGTGGGTGCCTGGCATCCAGCCAGGGTCAACCCACTACACTGTCTTTCCAATTTTGAGATAAGGATGTTGTGTGGACTATGTTGAAGGCCTGACAGAAGTTTAGGTAGATTATATAGGCCAGTCTTCCCTTGCTGACTGTTTCAGTCACTCCATCATTGAAGGCCACCAGAGTGCTCAGACATTACTTGCCCTAGGAGAAGCCTTGCTGGCTGTTTTGGATCACCTCCTTGTCCTGAATATGACTTACAATTGCTTTCATTAGGATCTGCTCCATGATATCCCCAGGCACAGAGGTGAGGTTTACCAGTCTGTGATTCCCCGGGTCTTTTATATCTCCTCTTTAAAAATCCAGTCTGCTGCTGGATGCCCAAGGACTCCTTGGGCACAAGGATGGGCCATGTCCTTTCCTATCCCTCCTATCCCTATCCTTCCCTCCTCAGCTCACCCTGATGGGTCACTGGGTTTAGCCTCCCCACGTGTGGGCATTGGGCAGCTGGTTTCGACCCTGTGCTGTTACAACTGCCTTCAGGAAAGTATTCGGGTCTTGTTTGACATCTTACCCTCTGTTCAACCTGTGAGTACACAAACTATGCCATGGCCTTGCCTGACTCCTTGTCCTTCCCCACAAGGCTCCAGCCCTGCTGCGACTGTCTCCTGGTGTCCTCAGCAGAGTTCACGGTAGGGTGTGTTCCTACACATGTTCATGTCTTGGTGCTCTTGTGTGCAACCAGACTTGTGAATGTACCACAGGTGCATATTTGACAGGTGTATATGAACACATGTCCTTTTGTGTCTCTCCTCACAAATAGACTGTGTTGCTCATGGCAGGAACACTCTCCACAGCTCTGTTCATGAGCTCTGCAAAGCAGCAGGAACTCAAGTGCAGCTGAAAAGTAATGGCATCAGCCTCCTAGAAATCTGTCCAAAAAGACGGACTGTAATCAACCCGTTTCCTGAACCCTCCTTTTCCTGATCCTCCAAAGCTCATACTCCACTGATGATGATGCCAAGCCCCAACAAGGACTACCAATTTAGATCCTTAGTTTAGTTCAGTGTAACAGCACTGGGACTGCCTCAGCATGGTGGGCAATCCCCCTCTGCCTGCTTCACCAGGTCAGGACACAGCTGCCAGAGAGTTCAAAAGGATGGGGTTTGCTTTATCCTGGAGAAAGAATAAGGAATCCTACTTACTCTCCTTGTTCAGGCTGTGTCCAAATGGATCTGCTCTCAGTGAATTGTTGGTGCTTCCAGGTGTGGGACACAGCCTTCCTTCATGCCAAAGCCAATGTCAAATGTGCAGCTCATTGACCTGGTGCTGTGTCAGGTTGAGATCTTGGCCTAAACAGGTACTGAATTAAAGAATCGCAGTACATGCTGTTGGTGTTGCACAGAGAAAGCCAATAAATGAGGTTATTGGGCAGACAGGCGCCAGTGGGGGATGCCCCAGCAGTCGCTCTGTGGTGCAGATGTCACCGTGTCCAGGTAGGAGTGGAGCAGAGAGAGAGTGGGGGACTCCAGGGGTGCCAGGCAGAGCAAGGAGCTGGATTGCCCCTATATTAGCAATTTATCCAGTGACAGCAGTGCAGGTCTTGTCGGGGAAAAGGTGAGGTGTGATCATCACAAGAACACGTCCGTGGCCAAAGAGGTGGAGGAGTTCAGAGACTCTTCCCTAAATCTCCAGCAGGAAGAATGTGCAGGGAACTTTCCCTGTTGGTTCCTTCATGCTTCAGCCCCTGTTTTGAGCTTAGCTTTGCCTTCATCAGCTCTTTCCCTTTTTTCAGGGAACTGTAGACATCTGAGGTGTCCCAACCTTTTAATCACTTGCTTAAGCTAAGGGTGGAAGTTGAAAAAGAAATTTTGGAGTATCACAGAATAAAAATCCCTAGATGTCTGTGTTAATAGTGAAGCCAGCTGTTCTTCACAGAAACTCAGAGATTAATGCCATGACCGTGTCATGGAAAGGAAGAAGAATGTTGTACACTAGTAGGCCCAACTTTCTGTGGAGACACTGTGCCATGCTGTCATCAGCCCTGTTACACATCTATAAACAGTGAAGGGATGGCTAAAAAGCAGGGATTTCCAACAGGTGTGCACAGGGTACAGACATTCATTAGAACTGCATCCTGCAGAATTTGGCTTACACAGTCCCCATCAACCTTATTGCAAAGAGAGATGTGTTCAGTGCCCTGACACCTCTGTCACCCTGACCGACCATTGGTCAAACAGGCAAGAGGAGGCGATGTCATCAAAGGACTTCACAACCTCACTTTCTGGAAGAAAAGGACATCTGTCTGTGTTCCAGACCCTCAGATGGGAAAAGGGCAATTTACACAGTCTCCATCATGGATGGATAGAAGGATGGATGGATGGATGGATGGATGGATGGATGGATGGATGGATGGACGGAGGATTGGATGGATTCTGTTTATCCAGCCCTTCCTGACTGAGGCCTCTGATGTGCTTTTGATCAAAACAGTGCCCAAGAGCATCAGACTGAGCAAGAGGGATGTTTGTGAAGAAAACAGACTGAGCAAGAGGGATGTTTGTGAACAAAACTTGTCTGCCACAGACAGCTCACAGAAACTGCTGAGTGTGTCCCGTTGTTACCTCCACAACTCAAGGAGACCAGAATGACTTTGCACAGAGCTTTTCTGGAGCAGTGCTGGTCCTGACACAGCAGGGCCTTCGAGGCCCTGAGCCTGAGCAAAGCTGCTCCATCTGTGCTTGGGAGTGACAAGGTACCACCAAGAAGTGAAGGGTCTCTGGGCATTGGTTACTGTCCTTGGACTGCCCTGGCCCATGAGGGTTCACGAGGACTCTAGGATGGGATCCAGTGTGGTTAATCCCAGTACTGAGTTGTGAATGATGCCAGCCCTGCATGCCTGCCAAAACCTGGGCCCTGCCATGGGCCTTCGGTGTTGTGGTAGGGCTGCAAGGAGGAACAGATCCCAGCTGCCCATGCTCATTTGTACTGGCCATGGTCTGAGACTGGGCAGTGGAGAGGAGGAGAAGATGGAGATGAGGCCATGGATCAGCCCTGAGGCTATTCCACACAACCATACTTCTGACATCCTTTGAGAACATTTTCTGTCTACCCCAGCACAGCACTGACCAGAGAAAGAGGTGATCCATTCCCATGATCCTGCAGGGTGGTTTGTCTCCAGGACCTCCGACAGAATTCTAGTTGTCACTTGAGGACAGCTGAGGTTTTGCAGGAGGTGTTGGGGGTGTATCTGGGCAGAGACACTGAAGGGCAAGGGCTGATTGCCCTCAGGTAGCTGGGGATGTTTTGCATCCTGCCCCAGGACTGTACCCCAAAGAGGACCCACTGCAGTGTATCCCAACCTCACATTTTTCTGGATGAAGGATCTCACTACATTGTCACCTTATCCCCTCCCAGCATCAACACCATTCTCTCCCGGCAGCTTGGGGGCGTATGTGGAGGGAAGGATCACCTGGAGACCTGGCCTGAGATGCAAAAATCTTTATTGAGTTTAAAGAGGGAATCAAAGTTGTTACAAGCACAGACGCTCAGTGCAGGAATCTGGAGGGACAGGCAAGACACTTCACCTCTTGGCCATGGTGAAGTCCATGCAGGGCATCCATTTACCTTGCCTGTAGAGTGCAGGGTGGCTTGGAGGAGCCTTGCAGCCCAGGGGAGCAGAAGGACACAATGAAAATAGAGAAAAGGAAATATGTAGGCAAGACATAGGGCATGCTTTCAAAGTGCCTGAGCTGGGCCCTTCCGGCCAGCATTTTCAGGAGGAACTAAAGGTGGTCAGTTCCTCTGAAAGAAATGACCTGAAGATTCTTCCTTTGTCCAGCACCATGCCTGGAGATCCTGGGGAGACTTCTGAAGACCTGTGTATGCCCAGCACCGTTAGCAGGGGAGGCCCCTCCTTCCACCGTAGCGCCTGGTGATGCAGGACAGATCAAAGCCCCCAGAGTTGATGGGCACTCCATCACAGCTGAGGATGCTGCCAACGGCAGCGGACGTGGAGGATCCCACCACGGTGTTCTGTGGGAAGGAGCTGAGGATGGGGCCAGGCAGGGTCACCACTACAGCAGGTGGCTCGATGACGACAGTGGAGTCCTGGCACTGCCTGACACAGCACTCATTGCAGCTGTTGGCCAGCGGGGTGGGGCCACAGGGCTGGCAGGGCCGGCACGGGGTGTTGCATGACATGTCTTGGGGCTGGAGGTGCACCTGGCAGAGAGAGCAGAGAGGAAACAGAGCACAACGGTTGGTGGGTGGGTGGGTGGGGAGCAGCCTGGTTACCCCATCACAAAAGAGCCAAGGCCATCATGAGTGGGAAGCTGGAGACTGTGCAAGGAGCCCTACAAAGAGCAGCCTGACTCAGGAAGTTCTCTCCCAGGGCATGAACCAAAAGGGACCACAATCACCAGCCTCTCTCTATGCCAGCCTCCTCCCCCCTTTCCTCTCTCATGACCAGGTGCCCCAAACCCCAAATATGAGAAAGCCAACATCAGTTGAGATGTCCACCAAGTGGAGATCTCCCTTTGGAAGAGAAAGAGAAGGGGCTTCAGACTCACCTGGTTCCCAAGCAGAAGGAAGCAAGAGAAGTGGATGAGAGAGCAGAGACTTGGGCTGCCTTTTATACTTGCCCTTCACTGCCGCAGGACTGGGGGCAGCCTTTGCAGAGGTAACGATTTCCCGGCAAGCTCATCTTTAATGCAAACCAGCACACCTAATGATATGGGCTGTGCTTTCTTTTCCTGCACTGCTGCCTTTTCATTTCCAGGTTTGTTCCGTACCCATTTCCCAATGAAGGCTTCTTCTGATCCCTGGGATTAAAGGCCCCAGGATTTCTAAGGCAGGAATGCAGCAGTGCAGGCAGAAGACTCAGTTTATGTACTGCATGGGCCCAGACTAGGCAAGTGATGTAACTGTCTGTATAACTCTGGTGGGGTTGTTTGTGTTCCAGCAATTCTCAGCTGGATGCCCAAGGGCTCCTGTGCATGACGATATGTCCTATCCTTCTATTTCCCTCACTATGGTCACTTCTTCCCTCCCTGTGTCCATGGACTGTGCAAGTGGTTTTGGCCCCAACCTGCCTAACTCTGCTATCAGGGAAAAATTCTAGCTTGTTTTAACTCATCCCCTCTTTGTGCAGCAGAAAAAATGTCATGGGCTTATCTGGCTCCTTGTCCTTCCTCACAATGTTCCAACCCTGCTGCAGTTGTCCCCAGGTGTCCTCAGCAAAGTCCACAGTGTGTTTTGTTCCTACAACCTTGACTTCTACAGGATAAGAGAGGGGGCCCATGCAATCCTCATGAAGCTCAAGAAGGCCAAGTGTAAGGTCCTGAATGTGGGTTGGGACACTCCCAAGGATGGACACAGACTGGGTACTGAGTAAACTGAGAGCAGCCCAGCCAAGAAGGACTTGGGTGTACTGGTGAATGAGAGGCTGGACATGACATGCAATGTGCACATGCAGCCCTGGAAGCCAATTGTATCCCRGAATTGTATTGCATCAAAAGGAGAGTGACTACCAGGTCTAGGGAGGTGGTCCTCCCCTGCTACTCTGCTCTTATGAGACCCCAGCTGAAGTCTGTGTCCAGTTCTGGGGCCCCCAACATAAGAGGGATGTGAAGGTGCTGAAGCAAGTCCAGAGGAGGCCACGAAGATGCTCAGAGGGCTGCAGCCTCTCTGCTATGGAGACAGGGCTGGGAGAGACGGATGTGTTTAGCCTGGAGACGGTCCTGGGGATACCTTAAATCACATTCCAGGGCCCAAAGAGGATCCAAGAGAGATGAAGAGGGACTTTTTACAAGGGCATGGAGTGATAAGACAAAGGGGAATGGCTTCCCACTGAAACAGGATAGATTCATACTAGTTACTAAGAAAAAATTCTTCCCTCTGAGGGTAGTGAGGCCCTGGCACAGGTTGTCCAGAGAAGCCCTGGCTGCCCCATCCCTGGAAGTGGAGGCTGTGCTGCTGTGAAGCACATACTCTTGCAACTTTTACAGTTCCTTCTAAATCCAAGGATTTTGGCGATGAAAACTGTTCAAGAAACCTGACTTGGGGCAGATCTATTGGAGGCTACACCATAAACAAGCCAAACCAGCATTGTCAATGCCCTCTGCTTAAAATAACACTGGAATTCTCAGAGCAAATAGCCTACCAGCTCTTCTTCCTGTTCCTACTCTCTGTGGACCTCCACTGATGGCCACAGCTGGAGAATGAGGCCTTTGGTAGGAGGCACAACTGCTCTTATGGTTTTGCCATTGTGGTCACAGTAGCCCGAGATGGGAAGGGCCCTTCCTTACCCTGCATCAGCAAGTGGAAAACAGCCATCAGCCAGACTCTGGACAAGATTCTTCCTGCGCTCATCCACTGCCAGAGAGTTGTACCACTCTTTTTCACGTCTCTCATTCTTTTCAGGGAAATCACCAGTGCTGGAGGGAGCTCTCATGTTCCTGAGTCCATGCCAGTTTCTCTGTCCAACAGCTGGTAATGATCTCAGTGATCAGGAGATCTCAGTGATCTCCTTTCCTCCCATGAGCTAAAGGAGGRGTTCTGGAGACCTATTTTCACGCAATCTCACTATAGCATTGCTTATGGAAACTCAGCTCAAGGGTGCTGAGTTTCCAGATGGATCCCACCCTTTGAATTGGAGTCTGTTGCTCATGACGTATCATCCCCTTTGCCTGAGAAATCTCAGGGTGCTCATTTGTTTTCCTACTACTGTTCCTCTCTCAGATAGCCTCCCTTTCCCAAGTGACCTGGGTCTGCTCTGACAGCCCTGTGTGAGGCTTTGCATGCCCCTGTTTATCTCAGAGGGATACAAGCAGTGTTGATGAGGAATTCATAGCAGCTCTCAGTGTCCTGCACTCTGCTATGTCTTGGATTTCTTGGACATTTCAGGTCCTGCTTTTTGTTGCCTTCCAGGACTGTAGTGGGCTTCAACACTTCAAATATACAATTCTCTCCGAGATGCATCATCCCTAGGCAGAAATGACAAGCAGTGATGTCTGTCTGAGGATAAATCCAGTCTCAGGCTCTTTCTGCTGTCCCAGCCATTTTCCTAAATGCCACTGAAAAAGAGCACAGCTGACAAAGGGTGGCAATCAGCCTGTCCTTGGGCAATGGTGGCTGGGCCTGGATAGAGGTCTAAGTGCCAAGTGCCCAGGTGGATGCAGGAGGTTTGTGAATCTCCTCCAGAAGTGCCATTGCTTCTAGAGGGGAAGAGTAGATGTTCAGTTCAGACTCAATCATCTCCCTCGGAGAGCTCTACACTCAGGTGAAATTAATCCCACATTCTCCATAAAGGTGTGTCTACTGTGTTGATGCCTCCTCATTATGAAGTGGTTACATGCACTATCTTCACTGTCAGGGTGCAAAAAGAAACGCTCTGAGAACATGATTAATCTGTTCTGAAATGAAAATTGGGAGGGGAAGAGCAAGTGCTGTTTGGAAGTGCTAATATCCTCCCAATGAGTATAAAGAGAGACTTGCTTCCCAGCCAGCCTTCCACTGCTCTGCACTTTGAGTGCTTTGCCAATCACATTAAAGTTTTTCCACAACAAAGCCCAAAATGGGTGGAACAATGTACTGTTAAAAATGATGTGGGGTTTTAGATGTGGAAATGCCCAGACACATCTAGTATGAACCACACCATTTTGCATAATTTTAATTAAAAATAAGAGAGTAGATTCAGATACTAAGGCAAGGAGGGAAGAGGAATTATGCAAATTTTGTTTGGAGTCTTATGCTAGGAATAATGGGTATAGGTAGAGATATCAGACATTGCCAAATTTTATCTTGAATTAGAGTATGATTTGATGAAATAGTACAAGAATGTGGCATAGATACATCCACAAAACATCAGGCTAAATGGAGAAACCCATGTCTATTTCCTAAAGCAGTGTTTCCTGAAGTTGCTGGGATTTTTTTAGGAGATTCAGACAAACCCTGACAAAATGAAGCAATTGGCAAACTGGGGTAGAAACCTGTGGGAGTACCACTCCTCCAGCTCTGTTACAGAACCATTTATGGATGGGGTTTGTGACCCTTTCCAAGAACAGCACTTTAAAGGACTGGGAGGCATTCTGAATTCACCAGGAATGAACAGAGGGTGGTGGGAGCAGCAGAACTAAGGCTCAGCCCAGCTAGAGATGGCTGTAAGATTTCATTGGGGAGATATGAGCTCATTGGGGAATTGGTGGCTTCTCACCACCTGCGATGCCCATACAGACCTACACATCAGTGGGGATCTTCTGCAGGGCAGAAGTCATGGGAGGGAGGGGATGAATCTGTTTGTTCAACTTTGAAAAGTCACTTCACTTCTTCTGGAAAGCCCGTCCCAGAGCGAGCTTCACCTCTTTGTTTCTGAGTGTGTAAATGAAGGGGTTTAACAAGGGAGTTACCACTGTGTTAAAGGTATTCACAATTTTGTTCAGATCGAGGGAGTTCTGGGCCGATGGCTTGACATACAGGAACAAGGTGGAGCCGTACCAGATCGTGACGACACTGAGATGGGCAGAGCACGTGGAAAAGGCCTTTTTCCGGCCATGGACTGACTGAATCCTCAGGATGGAGGAGATGATGTACATGTAAGAGACCAGGGTGACCACACAGGAGGCAACCACAACAATTATGGAGACGAGGAAGGTTGCCAGCTCCACAGGCCATGTATCACTGCAGGAGAGGGCAAGGCAGGAATCTATATCACAGAGAAAATGATTGATGACATCTGGCCCACAGAAAGTCAGCCTGGATGTCAGAAAGGCCAGCAGGGAGATGAACAAAAAGCCTCCCAGCCAGGAGCTGAGTGCCAGCCGAAGAGAGAGGACACTGTTCATGAGGGAGTTGTACCGTAGGGGGTAGCATATGGCTAAGTAGCGGTCATAGGCCATGATGGACAGGAGAAAACACTCAGTGGAGCCTAGAGAGAGAAGAAAGAACAACTGGAGGATGCAGACACTGAAGGAGATGGTCTGGCTAGTCCCCAGCATGACCCCTATGGCTTTGGGAACAACACCTGTAGTGTACCAGATCTCCAGAAAGGAGAGATTACAGAGGAAAAAGTACATTGGAGTGTGTAGGTTGCTGCTTCTCCACACAAGGGCTATGATGGATGCATTGCCTATTACTGTCAGGGTGTACATCAGTGCAAATACCACCACAAGGGAGACTCGGAATTGCCATGTGCCCGGGAAGCCAAGAAGGATGAATTCTTCCACACTTGTCCCATTTGCCATGTCCTTCCAAATGTTGAGGCCCATCTGCAGAGAAAGAAAAGCTTCTGTGAAAGTTTGCATGCCTGTGCTGGTCCTTCAGATGCTACAAGTAGTGAAAAAAAATCATCATCCCTGAAAATGCAGTTGGTGCACAACATGGGAAAATGGCATTTATCCTAAGTTAAAATTGTCCGAGAAATCCTTCCCTGATAAAACATGTTTGGACAACTGGATCTAACCCTGAAAATCAGGCCTAACCCAACAAATGAATATTTGGAGAATTATTTATCAGACTGTGCACCCCCTTTACAACATGGGGAATGTAGTCACTTCTGTGAGATGAAAATCCCACTTAGGAAACTATGGATAACAGGCTGAGGCACTCCAGCTACGGGAAAAGCTGTTAGAAATAGGAAGGGAATAACATAACCTGTGCTCTCCAAGGCAGGCAATACTGAGGTGTGGTATCAGCAAATGCAACTGAGGAATACAAATACTGTCAGGATAATGTGGCAGTGCAAGAGATTTTTCCCACCTCTTCTAGGTCAGTTCATTACAAGGGATTGAGACTGAGCTGCAGCCGCACAGCACAGCAGATTAGTATGTCACAGCTCAAGGTCTTCTATATTTGCTTTCTTCCAAGTCTCAGAACAGGAAGCTTTTGCAAATACCTCCATTTCCTGCACTGTTGTCTGCTTCTCAGCATAGCTACTAGGGGTACGATTCACCTCTTTGCAATTTTGCCTTCTCAGAGTCAGGGGAAGGATTTCTGCTGACCAAGCTGAAATATCTACTGTGAAATACTCCTATCTCAGCTCCTCAGCTTACCTCCCTTCTTTCTTCACAGGCAGAGAAAAAGCATGAGGGAGACATGACTCATTTTGTCTCATATGCATTGCTAAAATCCCTCTAGAAGTGCCAGGTTGTCTCTGAGGTCTAAGGCAGGAGTCTAGTGAGCACTTTAGGTGTATGTCAGACATCTCAACTTGGGCAGAGATATTTAGCCTCAGCGATTGAAGGCAAAATCCTCTGAGTTCAATCCCACTAAAGGTAGCTGTGCTGAACTGTTCCTGTAGACAAGGGAGGATTCTTGATCAGTTCTCTAGGGAGAACATATCTTCAGGTGGATGTGGAAGACAGATGGACGAAATCACCATCTGAATCATCCCTTTCTCTCCTATCTTCCTCCACAGCAATATATATCAGAAAACTCATTACTTAAAGAGTAAAGAATCCCCCTTAAATAAGCTCCCCTTAAACATGCAAGGCATCGGAAGTCTGTGCTATATGTCTTGGACATGCTTCACTCACCAGATTTGCCAGTGGAAATGATCCAAATGACATTTTTTCATGCACCATCTTCCCAAGGAAGCCATGGTCCCCTTGGCTAATGGAGAGCATTGGAAAGAGGTAGATTTTTTGGGGGGAACTCTGGATTCAGATGAAGGTGTGACAATGAGCAGCTCTCCCCTTGCCGATTCACTTCAAGCTGATGGCAACTGCCTGACCTTGTTTCCTCTCCATCCAGTAGGATCTGACAGCTTGCACCCCGATCTTTTCCCTCTCACAGCCACCACTGTAATTCCACTAAAGGGAGCTTTGTGTGCACACACACAAAGTGTAAACTCTCTTCAGCTTAGCTTCATATAGGGAGATCATACACCAGAGAGTCGCCAGCATCATTAGCGTAAGAACATCCCCACACCCACCTCATTAACACAATGAAGCTCCAGCTGGCCACACCTAGGAGACTGTTTTCTGTTTTCCCTCAGGTGTGCCCCAGGGATTTTGACCTCTGGGAGATCTTATGGGCTTGTCAGAGATGGATAGTACTCTCTCTTCACACAGGCCAATTAAAGAACAGCAATGCAATTCCCTAAGTGGCTGCTAGACTGGGTGTTTGCCTCCTCCCTGCAGCTGTGGTATGAGAACCTTGTCAGGAACTCAGCTGACGTGGAGATGTCTGAAATAGTCATATTCCAAGAGACATGTCAAGTATTTGGTGCTGGATACTAAGATGGCTGTGAAACCTCCAGAGTGGGAAGTAACTAAAGGCAACTATGGGCACATGAATACAGACACTGTAAGGTGAGGGGTTCACCTACCTCATTTCAGAGCCTCTTAATGCAGTTAAGGCCTCTGTCTTCAGCCTTAACTGAAGTGAAGAACTAAGTAAAGATCTAAGTTCAAAATCAGACGAGACATTAGTAGAGGAAAATTGATTTCTCCTGACTCCAGAGAAGGTGTCTCCAATTGAAGTATTCATCTTTGCTCCATTCATCATCAGCTGAGAGAAGCAGGCAATTGCAAGCCTTAGTTCAACTCTTACAAAAAATGCTGTCTCTCACACATCAGGCAATCCAGGCCTTACAAAAACCTATTTTTCTTCTGTTGATGTTCAAGATAAACTAGAGAGCTGGCTTAGACCACACACATACAAAAATACACACACTTCTCGTCCTCTAGGCATCTTGAGTTAGTTTCACCTCCAGAGAGTCTGTCTGCAGTGTCCAGGATCACCATACAGGTGTTGGACTTGACAGACACATTTTCTGCAAGTCCTGTGTCCCAGGCTTCAGTGTGGTTGAGAGAAAGCTGACCTGTACTTGGTGTGAGGTGGAGATGCAGCTAATGGGAGTAAAGTTTTCAGCTTGAGCCTATTTTCTGACCATGAAACCATCTCCCCGCTATCTATCTGTCCTATCCTATGGACATGGATGTGGGGTTTAGCTATGGGATGGAGGTGTTGGAACCTGTGTGTTCACTTGTGATCACTTAATGAAGCAAGCTATATGCACATGACCAGGTATGCAGCTGTGAGCTTCTCCTAGTTGGGGAGTTCAGAGGCCACCACTGGTCAGCTGCAAGATCTGTGTCTCCAGAAAGATGGTTTGTGACATTTCCTGTGCACATCTGCTTTGGGATGGGATAAGTCCCCTGGGTGACCTGATGTCCCATCACTGACTGTGGGAAGAGTCTACAGAGTCTGTTTAATCTGGTCCTGAAGATGGGTTGTGCTCCCCATCTGCAGGACGTGCTCTGAGACCAAGGAGTCGTATCTGAGCAGAAATGTTGGAAGGCTGAGGCTGATCCCCGCTGTCTATGGAGAAGTCAGGGATGCCTTCCTTAGCTCCAAGGGACAGTGCCTGAAAGGGCACCACTGCTGTGTTTCCCACCCTCTCCTTCCTCTGGGAATAATCAATGGTCCACTTGTGTCCCCACCTTTTCCTCCACCACCCATGGCAATGCCTTTTGGTTTCAGCAACTCGAGACAAGGACACCAAAAAAGGATTACATGGAGGCTGAGGGTGAGATGCAGAAAGCTTTATTGTCATTGAAGTGGGAAATGAGTTCCCTTATAGAGGAGGCTGCTGGTGGTGGTGGGAGACCACATGCAACTGCCAGAAGTCTCTGCCCATCACCGACACTGGAAATCCCATGGGGCACCCATCTGCCTGCCCCACAGTGGGCAGCAGTTAGCAGATCCCCCAGAGAGGCTTACAGTCCAGAAGTATGGAAGACAAGAAAGAGGTGGGAGAGAGAGTAAGACAGGGAAGTCAAACACTGGCCATGGTTTCAGAGAACCCCACCTGCCCTCCTTCGGAAGGGCAGCACTGGTTCTCAGCATCTCTGAATTCAATGGCCAGGAGCTCTGTCCTCAGTCCAGCATCAGCTTCTGGATTCCTGGGGGTCCTTGTGAGGGCTGCACCAGTGGCTTTAGCATGGAGGACACCTTCTGCCACCGTAGCGGCTGGTGATGCAGGAGAGGTCAAAGCCCCCAGAGTTGATGGGCACTCCATCACAGCTGAGGATGCTGCCAACAGCAGCAGAGGTGGAGGATCCCACCACGGTGTTCTGTGGGAAGGAGCTGAGGATGGGGCCAGGCAGGGTCACCACGACTGGGGAGGGCTGGATGGCCACGGTGGAGTCCTGGCACTGCCTGACACAGCACTCATTGCAGCTGTTGGCCAGCGGGGTGGGGCCGCAGGGCTGGCAGGGCCGGCACGGGTTGTAGCAGGACATGTCTTGGGGCTGGAGATGCACCTGAGAGAGAGAGAAGGGAAGGAAGCAGAGCACAGGCATATGTGAGGAGCCATYGGCCATGAGTCCATCATCCCACTGCAAGAATTTCAATGGTACCTGCTACGCCAGAAAGGAGAAACTGGGCAGTGAGAGAAAGGGGTTTTCAGCCTCATCCTGACACAGTACTGCAAAGGTTCACCTTATTTCTTCAATAAAGAGCTCCCTCAGCCAAATCCTTGACACTCTCTAAGTCAGACCTTAGCTCTTCTCTGATCCCTCAGCACCAGCAGCACTAAGACCTCTCACAGGCTATAGGAACACACATCTGCTTCACCAGAAAAGGACAGGGGAAAAGAGCTTCAGACTCACCTGGGTCCCAAGGAGAAGGAGGCAGGAAAAGTGGATGAGAGAGCATGAAGTTGGGCTGCCTTTTATGGTGGCTCTGAGTTGCCCCAGGCCCAGAGGAGGCTTCTATATGAAAGTGGTAATTTCCTAAGGTCCTCATAATGTATGGAAAACATCCCAGCTAATGACATGGGCTGGGTGCTTGTTTTCCGTGTTGCCACCTTTTCATTTCCTGGCTTATGTCATACACATTTCTTCATGGAGGCTTCTTCTGAGCGCTGGGATTGAGACGCCTCAGGATTTCCAGGGCAGGAATGTGTCAGTGTCTGCAGAATCCTCAGCTCAAGTGCTGGATGGGTGCAGTGCAGGGAAGTGAGGTTGGCCTGGAGCTCACTGGTGGTGTTGTCTGTGGCCTTGTTGACAGGAAGGGGCCCAGCTGCTCCCAGCACTTCAACCCTTGACTGGTCACCCAAGGATATGCCATGATACCATTGCAAAATGATATGCCATGTTTCTTTCCTCCATGCCTCCCAACTTGCTCCAGTGTTCACTTGTGCTCAGAATCTCGGGCATTTGGGCTGTACTGTTGGATTTCATTCTCTTTCTCCTAAAGCTCCCCTTATGCCTTTCCAGTATCTCCAAGGAGGGAGAATCCTCAGGTAATCTGGGCAATGTGAGCCAGTGCTTGGTCACCCTCAACAATAARAAGGTCTTTCCTATGTTTCAGACAGAGCTTCCAGTGTTCCTGCCTGTGCTCATTGCCCGTGGTCCTGTCACTGGGCACCTCAGAGAAGCGCCTGGCTCTGTTTGCCTTGCACCCTCCAGATTTGGGTTGCATGGCAGGGTTTTGATTGTGGGGGAGCCAACACCAGATGGCTTTAAGACTGATCCACCACTGGCCAAGGCTGAGCTTATCAGTGATGGTGGAAGAACCCCTGGAATAACACATTTAGGAAGGGAGGAAACACCTACTGTGGAACAGGAGACAGAAGAGAGCTGAGAGAAGATGTGAGAGAAACAACCCTGCAGACACCAAGCTCAGTGAAGGGGGGTAGATGCGTATTCATCACCAGTCCTGAGGAAACGCAGGCCTTAGGGAGCCAGTTGTTGAGGGAAGTGCCTAGAAATACATCCTTGGTGTAGGACTCTACTGAGAAACAGCAAGAGATCTTGTCCATCTCAGACCTCTGTCTTAGGGCGATAATTCTGCCTCAGAAGTATCTGTTGATTATTGCCCTAATCTGTTCTACAGATGTGCAGGAGATCCCAGGAGGGCCAGATCTGGACAGGAGTGGCAGGACCAGAGCTGGTGCTGGGGCTCAGGGCAAGGCCAGACTCAAGAGAGGCCCATGTAAAGGGTCCGTCCTGTGACTGCTGTGGGTGGTGAAGAGGCCTGGCTAGGTCAGAACAGGAGCAGCTCAGGCCAGACCCAGGCACTGAGAGGACAGGCCTGTGCTAGGTCTGGGCTCTCACAGAGCCCCTGGCAGGGACCAAGGTGGAGGTGAGCCCATGGTTGAATTGGGTCTAGGTGGGCTTGGTCCTAGTACTCCCTGTCCCGGGGTTACCTGCTGACTCTGCTCTGACTCCCGCAGACCCTGTCTGGGGCAGAAGTGCACTTGTGGCTGGGTTGTGACACCTGTGGGGCCGTAGAGTTCCTGGGCCTCTGGAAAGCTGCTCTGTCCTGGGGCAAGACAAGGCAGAACAAAGCCCTGTTGTATATTTTGCCCCCTGTCCCGGGGCTGGCTTCACCTGATGGGTGTTGGGTTCACAGGGAGAGGGGATTCCAGTGTGGGGCCTGCTGTAGCTGATCCCAGTGCTGCCCAGAAACACCTCAGCCCTACACAAGGAGCACCAGGTGAGCCAGGTCAGAGGCTGTGCTGAAGGGGGAGAGGGCTGCATGGGGAAGTTGTATCTGCTGCCCATGACCAGCCATGCTGACCATGGCCCCTGGATGAGGTGATGGAGGAGAGGGGCAGTGGAGTAGGGAATTTAGGCCATTCCAAGGCTATTAACACATTCCAAATTCCTGCCATTCTTTGGCTTGTGAGCCTTCTTGCCCAGCACAGCTTCACACAAAGCAAGAGGAGAACTCTTCCCCAAGAACTTGTGGAAATGCTGACCTCCTCAGGCTTCCCACATGCCTGCAGTTCTTTCTAGAGAACAGCAGTTTTCAGGATTCCTGATTGTATGATGTGCTTCAGGTCTAGGTGGTATTTCTGAAAGGAGACGCAACCAGGCAAGGACTGACAGCAGTTGGCAGTGAAATAACTAGGGATGTCTTCCTTCATGGATGAAAGGCTGGATACAAGCTGTAAATGTGCTCTTGCAGCCCAGAAAGCCAACTGTTTCCTGATTCTGACCCTCTACATTGAGACCCCATCTCAAATACTGCCTCCAGCTCTGGAGTCCTCAGCAGAGGGAAGACATGGACCGTTTGAAGAAAGCCCACAGGAGCTCACAAAAACGATCTGAGGACAGGAGCACTTCTCTTATGAGGACAGGCCGAGACAATTGGGCTCATTCAGCCTGGAGAAGAGAAGACTTTGAGGAAACTTTGTTGCAGCCTTTCAGTATGTAAAGGGAGCTTAAAAGAAATATTTTATCAGAGTGTGTTGTGATAGGGCAGGGGAAACAGTTTTAAACTAGAAGATGGTAGATTCAGACTAGCTATGAAGAAATTTTTTACAAAGAGGGTGATAATACAGAGGAATATGTTGCCTGGAGAGATGATAGATCCCTGTACACATTCTAGGTCAGGTTAGGTGGGGCTTTGCATAATCTGGTCTAGTGGAAAGTGCCACTACTCATTGTAGGGAGATTGGACCAGGAAAAATTAAGAAGACCCTTCCAGCCTAAAATTCTATGAAATTCTGAGATGCCTCAGTGCCTGGAAGCAGTGCTGGAAAGAAATTTCATTGCAATTTGTCCCACGCCCCAGTGCCACTAGGAATGATGAAGGGTTCCCCTTGTGCCCCTCAACCAATGGCTTTTCTGCTCAGCACTCAGTGCACAGACGAAAGACAACTAAAGGACACAGGCAAGGTTGCAGCAAGTTTTTAATGTRTCTGAAGGTGAAAATGAGGTCACTCTAAGCAGAGGCTCCAAGTATGAAGAGGAGCAGAAACAGCTAAGAATCTCTTTCATTTTCCTGTGGCAGAGTTCCCACAGGGTATCTGTTCACCTGTCCAGCAACAGGAGACAGTCCAGCATACCCCTGCACACTGGTCTCTGGGGCCCTCACAGCAGGTTTTGAAGGAAGCACAAGAAAACAAAGGCAAGAGTGAGAAAGGGTGAGAGTGAAAGGAGAGGTAGACATTGGCCAAGTTTTCAGAGAGCGCAGTATCAACTTCCTCAGGTTAATCGCTTCAAGTTTGCCCCAGCAAGGCGAATCAGCAATGATCAGCTGCTCTTAAAACAATGACAAAAAGGTTGATCCTCTGTCCAGCTTCATATTCTGAGTTCCTCGGTATCCTTATCTGAGGCCATTGACAGCAGATTTAGCAGAGGTGACATCTTCTGCCACCATAGCGGCTGGTAATGCAGGAGATGTCAAAGCCCCCGGAGCTGATGGGCACACCGCCAGAGCTGAGGATGTTGCCAACGGCAGCGGAGGTGGAGGATCCCACCACGGTGTTCTGTGGGAAGGAGCTGAGGATGGGGCCAGGCAGGGTCACCACCACAGGTGAGGGTTCAATGACAACGGTGGAGTCCTGGCACTGCCTGACACAGCACTCATTGCAGCTGTTGGCCAGCGGGCAGGGGCCGCAGGGCTGGCAGGGACACCAGGGCTGGCATTTCTCTGTGCAGGACATGTCTTGGGGCATGAGTGGCACCTGGAGAGAGGGCAGGGAAGAAGCAAAATATAAGGATATATGAAGAGCAGCCTGTCACTACATCAGGAGTCAAAGAACATGCAGGGCCAGGAGGTGAAGGCTCTGCAGAGATGTATGAGGGCTGGTTGGCCTCATCCTGTCAGGGCCCAAAAAGAGCCACCAGCTCCTATGCAGCCACTGCCCAGGCCCTGAGTCCAGATGCCACCTGATCACCGTTCCAGCCTCCCTCCATTTCGAATCTTCTCCGGACTTCTCGCTCCCATGACAAACAGCCCCAAGAGCCATCGTAGAAGAGAGCAGGTATCAGCTGAGAGGTCCATTGAGGTGAGACAGCTCCGGGAAGTGGCTCCATCTCCTGGTCATCTCAGGCTGCAGCTGGTTCTGTGCAGGCTGATTCTCGCTGGGATGTTCTTGCTGGAGGAGGGGGAGAGTCAATTTGCCAGGACACCAAGCTGTGCCCGTGCACAGCCCCTGAGTGCTCTGAGCCCGGGCGAGAGCCCGAGAGGCACTGGCGCAGGGCTCAGCCCCGGGGCGGAGCTGGAGGCGATGGAGAGGAGAGGGGAGAAAAGGAGGCGGCACGGCCAGAGAACAGGGCCGGGGCTGGCGGAGGCAGCAATTCTCGGGCGGCCGAGCAGCGGGATGCGGCGGTGTCGGGGAGCGGGGCTGGCGGCGCTGGCCGCGGTGCTGCTCGGTGAGCGGGGGTGGGGCTGGGGCGACCCCGCAGGTCCCTGGAAGCTACCGTCCCCTTTGGCTTCTTCACAGACCTCTGTCCCATAACCATCCTTGAATCCATCCCTTTCTCTGCAGCATTCCACATTGCCTCAGAAAACTCATCCCTCTCTTTTTTGTCCAACCATTCCTGTACCTTCCTTTCCTCTGTGTCTTTTTGCATACTTTATGTAGTCATTATTATAATTAATGGACATTCCCGTTCCTGCACATATTGACATCCTCTGCAAATTATTCTCATCATAATCACTGTGCGTTCCTGACTGCTTCTGTGGGATTTTGTTCTGAGCAGGGCTGGGGAGAATGTAGGAGTTGAGGTTTGTCCTTTTTTTTCTCCCCGGCAGTGGCTGCGGTCAGAGCCCAGGTACAGCAGGAGCCACGGCTGGAGACCACCGAGGGCACCGGCATCAACATCAGCTGCTCACACCCAAAAAAACAGATCGGGGACTTCATCCATTTCTACCGTCAGCTCCCGGGCAGAAGCCCCGAACATCTCGCGGGCACTTCTAGAAGATCCAAGAATCTGCCGGATATTGC
>RAHM01000736.1:5678-17111 GCA_003713295.1 Parotia lawesii
TGGACCCCCCGCCCTCTGTGGCCAGCTCTTTTGTTCTTCTTAAGCACCCAGTAATTTGTCCCCCTGGCAACATATATGGGAAAAATTCTTTAAGAGAAAAACAGGAGAACTCCTAAAACCCCCAACAGACCCATTTCCATTCCCCCCCATCTACTAGGTCTCCTCCTTCTGCCTGATGGCTAGAGGGGTAGGGCTCCTCTGACTCTTGCCAAGCTTCTCTCAGGGATGGAAGGGTGTAATTCCACCAGTCTATTTCTCTTTCGCTCTTCCTAATACTCCTTATCCTTTCTGCTTCTTCCTTAAGCTCTGCCACTAGAAAGAGCAGATCATTCACCTGCTCACACCACACACAGGTGTTTTTTGCACTGTCCTCCAGTACTAACACCGGGCTCAGACACTCCCTGTGTCACCGAAACTACGGGAAAAACAAAAACTCTCCAACAACATTTTTTTAGTATTATAGAATTAAGGCATTACTTTTATTCTGGCCAGGATGTGCAGCAGAAATCATTTCATCCACACATTGCCCAAGTTGTGCAGAGAAAGTCCTTCCATCACACATTACTCTTTACTAGATTTTTCACATACAGTCAAAACCCAGAGAAATTCATTGGTTCAATGTTCATTGGTCCCAAGTTACAGTTTTTTGTATTTGGTTTCCTATTGGTTATTGATCCCTTCGCCTTTGATGTTAATTAGGTTCTCATTCTTAGTTCTCTTATCTATCTTTTCCCAGACCAGGTGTCTCCAACCATGCCAGGGGTGATGTTTGGAGTTGATGTTCGTTAATGGTCATTATCTTTTGTGTATCTTCTGTGCTACTCCCAGTCTGCTGAGATGTTAAGCTCATCAGGCCTTGAGTGGTGAAACAATCCTTTGAAAAGAAACTTCAATTCCTTTCCCCCTGGGCAAAGGTGAACAAAACCCCTGACTAAAGTTATATAAAAAAATTTAAACTATGTATCATTTCCAACACCTGCAGCCAGTGACCCGGACAGCTGCGTCCTTCTTGAGGGGTTCTGTCTGGGTTAGCACACTTTTGCTAGCAGCAGCAGCAATGGGTTTTGACTGTTTGTAAACCACGACTGGATCTAATCAAGTTGAGTGAAAAAAAAACCAATCCAAAAAAACCCCCCAGCCAAAACACTGCACCCACCTAACACACAGCCCACCATCAGGAGTCAGGAGGGCGGCTGAGCCCTTCCTGCTCACCCTGCCTTCGCAAACAGCCGCGCGAACTGCCATGCCATGCCCTCACTGACGTGCCCCACCCCTGTGTGCCGGCCCCTGTTTGCCGTGCTCCCTAGAGCCGTTTAAATATGCAAATGGTCCTACTGGTTCCTGGGCAAAAGCTCTTCTTCCTCACTGAGAAAGGTGAGTCCCATCTGATGCCAGCATGCCTGGTGCTGTGTAGGCCATACCATTGTCAAAACCCCCAAAATTCTGGTGGTGACACCAGCTGTGAAGCCATGTGTTAATAGACTGGACCCATATCTTTCTTTTAATATTGCTGCTTTCAAAGTATGGAGGAGAAAATAACTTGTGCCCCAGATTGCCTTACCAAATGTCCCAAGGCCCTGCAATACTTTTTGATCACCCTCAGACTACGTGTTGCCACTTCCTCGCCCCCTACATGGAAGATCAGTAATGGGTAGTAGTCCATGGGCTGCACCAGGCTTGGAAGTTTCCTGGTGACATCCTTAACCCAGGTCCCAGGGAGGCAGACCTCCCAATGCGTTGGGCCAGGTCAGCATATTGGGCCCTCTGTTGTTCCCTTTAGAAGGGAATCTTCTACAAATAAAGCCCATCTTTTCTTCCTCTTGGAAGCAGTTGTAATACAGTGGGTTGACCTTACTGATTGTGGTGGCACCCCTGGCGTGACTGGACCTTCATCCACTTCATCTTTAGGCTGGTCTTCCACATACAAAACCTCATACCTATTGTGTAGAAGCACCTGGGGGAGTGAGGTGGGCAAAGAAAGGTTTCCCTTGCCCCTCAGTATGGACTACCCTCCATTTGCTTCTTGCTTCACAACTGGTACCTGCTCCTTGCTGCGGGATGGATAGAGGATCCCCTTAATCTTGAATTATTTCTGGCCGCTGTTCCTGTCTCAGGGAGGCCAAAGCATGGTCTCAC
This sequence comes from Parotia lawesii, assembly GCA_003713295.1. Classification (NCBI taxonomy): domain Eukaryota; kingdom Metazoa; phylum Chordata; class Aves; order Passeriformes; family Paradisaeidae; genus Parotia; species Parotia lawesii. The sequence goes on from RAHM01000736.1 coordinate 7,815, forward strand.
CAGTCTATTTCCCTTTCTGATTCTCCAATGCTTCTCAGTCTTTCTACTTCATCTCGTAACTCTGCTACCAGGCTGAGTAGGTCATCCACCTGGTCACATCTGATGCAACTGCCATCACTGCTACAATCCACTGAGAGGCTTAGGCACTCCCTATAGCCTGAAGTCTGGATGGCTGCATGCTTTTTGGGAGCTCTGTCTGGGTCACCGCATCTTTTTTGGTGAGCTTAGATGACTTGGCTCCCCACCAAGTGGACACCACATTTGAGCTCTTTCAGCAAGTGAGCAACTGAGCTAGCTGCCTGGGCTGCAGTGCCTCAGCATCCTTCCTGCTCTCCCTGCCTGCACAAACTGCCATGCAAACTGCCGCACCACACCCTCACTGACATGCCATGCCCTGTTTGCCTGCCCCTGTCTATTGAGCTCATGTAGTCCATGACTTTGGGCTCCATCTGTCATAATGGCCACTCAGGACAGGAGAGTCGGTTATTTGGTGCCAAAGCCAGCTCAGGTCAGGTCACTGCTGTATTTGCACTGCTTCTTGTAAGGCTTCTCCTCCATTGGTTTGGGTGGTTCCTGTTATAGTAATTCCTATAATATGCAACTTAAATCATGGCTTTCAACAGTTTAAAGGTATTTCCATTACAATCTCCACCCCTGGTCCCTTTGAACTAGGCCTTAAGTTCTAACATTGCATTGAATTCTTCCTCTTGTCTCTAACTTGGCTAGCAGCGAGAGGTTCCTACTATAATACCTTAGATATATGGCAGTCACAGCAGTGGTGGCATAGAGCATCATGTACCACTGCCATCGTACAACTCAAATTTTCATCCAGGATTAAATCTTCTTGAGGTACACATTGGACTCCCCCTATCCTTCTGCATTACCCACCAAGTGTACCCAGGTCCTTGAGCAAAAACAATCCCACAAACAGGTTTGCACTTTCCTGAGGAAAGAATAACCCAGACTGTTTTTCCCAACAAGTTCCTTATGTATACTACAGGGATCTTATCTCCTTTCACAGTGCAAAGGGGGTTTGATTGGGCAGGGCCAGGTCAACTGGCAGATCCTCTAGTGTTAACTAGCCAAATGGCTTCTGCTAAATGTGTATCCCAATGTTTGAAGGTCCCAGCACCCATTGCTCTCCGTGTAGTTTTTAACAGTCCATAGTATTGTTCAATTTTCCTGGAGGCTGGTGCATGATAAGGGATGTGATACACCCAGTTAATGTCATGCTCCTTGGCCCAGGTTTTTATGAGATTGTTTTGGAAATGAGTCCCATTGTCTGATTGAATTCTTTCAGAGGTGCCATGTTGCCATAAAACTTGCTTTTCAAGTCCCAGGATAGTATTCCAGGCAGTGGCATGGATCACAGGGTATGTTTCCAACCATCCAGTAGTCACTTCACCATCATAAGCACATGGTGCTTGCTGTGGCAGGTTTGTGATGGTGTGATATAACCGACCTGCCAGGCTTCCCCATATTTATATTTCAGCCATTGTCCTCCATACAAAAAAAGGTTTTAGCTGACTTGCTTGTTTGATTATGGTGCACAATTGACATTCATGGATAACTTGTGCAATGGCATCAATAGTCAAGTCCACCTCTTGCTCACAAGCTCATTTTTATGTTGCATTTCTTCCTTGATGGCCCAAGGTATCATGGGCCCACTGAGCTAGAAATAATTCACCCTTATGTTGCCAATCCAAATCTACTTGAACCAGTTCAATCCTAGCAGCCTGATCCACCTGCTGGTTGTTCAGATGTTCTTCAGTGGTCGGACTCTTGCATACATGAGCATCTACATGATGTACCTTCACAACCAGGTTCTCTACATGGGCAGCAATATCTTACAACAATGTGGCAGCCCAGATGGGTTTATCTTTGCACTGCCAGTTTTCTGCTTCCATTGCTGTAGCCACCCCAACAGGGCATTTGCTACTATGTTGGTTTTGCATGGCCTGGTTTTTGGTAGCGAAGGGGGGCCACAGAGGTGGCTTCTGTGAGAAGCTGCTAGAAGCTTCCACCATGTCCAACAGAGCCAATCCCTGATGGCTCTGAAGATGGACATGCCCCTGGCCAAAGCTGGGCCAATTAGAGATGATGGTAATGCCTCTGTGATAACATATTTAAGAAGAAAATCAAAACAGGGTGGGGCTTGCACAGTTTTTTCTAGCCAGAGTGGAGGAGGAGGTGAGAACATGTGAGGGAAACAACATACAGACACCAAGGTCAGTGACGAAGGAGGGGGTGGAGGTGCTCCAGGCGCCAGAGCCGAGATTCTTCTGCAGGCCATGGCGAAGACCATGGTGAAGCAGGCTGCCCCTTTGCAGCCCACGGGGATCCACGGGGGATGCAGAGATCCACTTGCGGCCTGTGGGGGAGGTGCCCACACTGGAGCGGGTGGATGCCTGGAGGAGGCTGTGATCCAGTGGGAGACCTGGTGGAGACAGGGGGCCCCTGCTTCCAAGCTGGAGCAGCCTGTCCTTGGAGGACTGCACCCCATGGAAGAGTGACCCACACCGCAGCAGTTTTGGGAGGACTGCTGCTCGTGAGATTGAAACCATACTGGAGAAGTTTGCGGAGAACTGTCTCCCATGGGATGGGACCCCACGGCGTAGCAGAATAAGGACTCCTCTCCCTGAGCAGTGGAAGAAGATCTCAGGTGACGAACTGACCAAAACCCCCATGCCCTGTCTCCCTGTGCTGTCAGTGGGAAGGAGGGAGGGATTGGGGGAAGAAAAGGTGTTTTTAAGGGCTTATTTTACTTCTCATTATGCTCCTCTGATTTTGTTAGTAATAAATTTACTTTGTACCTCTAAGTTGAKCTTGTTTTGCCCTTGGAGTGTTTTTTTCTCCAGTCCTTATCTCAACTCATGAAGCCTTCATTAAATTTTTCTCTCCTCTGCCCAGCTGTGGCAGGGGAGGGTGAGTGAGTGACTTTTGTGGGTGCCTGGCGTTTGGCCAGTGTCAAACCATGACAGCCACCATCCATGAGTCAGTATAAATATTGGCCATTTTTCTCGTTCAGCAATGTCTAAGGCCAACTAGATGGCTTTCACCTCTGCAAAGTGACTCAATTCACCTTCTCCTTCATCAATTTCTGCTATGATTCCAGGTATACTGGATGCCTCTCCACATGAAAGCAAACTGTAGCCTGCACTCTGCTGACAAAGGGATCGAGAATAATGCATTAGTAATATCAATTATTGCATAACATTTGGCTGCACTTTGACTCCATATTGGAGTTCTAACATGTATGGCAGCACTCAGTGACAGTGTGACTTTGTTCAGGCATTGATAGTCTACTGTTAGCCTTCTCTCTCTATTAGACTTTTGCACTGGCCATATGGGACTATTAAAGCATGAATGAGTCTTACTGATCACTCCTTGACTCTCCAGTCACCAGATCAGCTTACGGATGGGAGACAGGGAGTCTCAATTGGTGCAATACCATCGATGGTGCACTGTCATGGTAGCAATTGGCACCTGCTGTTCTTTAATCCACAGCAACCCCATAGCAGAAGGATCCTCTGAGAGACCAGGCAAGCTAGATGGCTGTTTAATCTTCTCTGTACTTAAGTCAGCTATACTGAAAGCCCACCAGTACCCTTCTGGGTCTTTGAAGTACCTTCTTCTGAGATGCTGTATGCCAAAGATACATGGAGTCTCCAGACCAGTCACAATAGGATGCTTTTGCCACTCATTCCCAGTTAGACTTACCTCAGCCTCCAACATGGACAGTTCTTGGGATAATCCCATAACTCCAGAAATAAAGATGGATTCTTCCCCTTTGTAATCTGATGGTATTAGAGTACACTGTGCAGCAGTGTCCACTAGAGCTTTATACCCCCATGGGGCTGATGTGCCAGGCCATCAAACCCACACTGATACTGCCCTGGAAGACGGGTCAGCCCCGGGGGGCACAGGTACCACTGTTTTGAGGCAGCAGCGTCTTTTCCGCAGACACGCACTGAAAAGTGTTGGGTCTCGGCGGCCGCGTGTTCGGGCAGCACTGGCTCTGTAGCAGCAGGCGTACCCAGAAGCGAGGAGACCCAGAGGTCTAAGCCCCTCAGGTATCCTGGAGACGAAAGAGGTAAGAGAGAGGACCACTCCGTGAAACCTTCCAGGGATTTATTCCCCCGAAAGCAGAGGGGAGGAATGGCCGCCCGAGCCAGAATCTCCCGTGCTTTTCTACGGGGGTGGCATAGAACAAAACACCCAATAGAAAACAAGCCTGGAGGAGGATCCCAAGGACACAGAACCAATGGCCCGGTTACAGAGGAGGGGATTTACAGAACAAACCTGTTGTGCCGGTTTGGCCAAAATCTAGCAATACATCCTCTGAGAGAAAACCAGGACTCAACCACCCTTCCCCCCACAGGGCTCAGGAAAAAAAACACCTTCCTCGAAGGAAAGTGAATGAGACAAGAACCACTCATCCAACTAACACACAGGAAAAGGATAATAACGCCAAATAATGAAATGAAATCTCTCACTACAGAGAGAAACCTGGGAAGACCTCAGAGTCCCCCCGCAGGTGTGGTCTCCCTCCTCCCCGGAGCTGGGTTGGCGAGGGCCCACCCCCGGGCCTCGGGGGGAAAAAATTCTCCCGATGTGTTCTGATGCTGCCGAACAGTCCAGAAGAGAAGAAGGGAAAAAAACCCAAAGTCTCAAGAAACAAAACTCAGCTCTCCGTCTCACGCCGGGAAGAGAAGACAAAAAAAAAAAAACCGAAACCGCTGGCCGAAGAAAGCAAGCAGGGTGCTCCCTCCTGCTCCTGCAGCCAGAGAACGCAGAGGAGTGTGTCTCCGTGTCCTTGAGAAACTGTTTTGAAAAGTTCGTTTGGTTTTTTTTTTCAGCTCAATTTAAAGGCACAGAAAAGGCACAATATTACTTTTTGGGCATAGAGCATGATAGGGGATACACATGATAGAGTCACCCCAAGACACCTGTGAACAACCAAACTTAACAGAACTTTCTGGAGAAGTGGTGCGGGCTCAGAACCGGGTCCCGTCCTCGGACTGGTCTTTGCTTTCTGAGTCGTCAGCCCATTGGGTAGCCGTGGCGTGATGGACAGCGGGCAGACCCCGAGTGGTCCGAGGCACCCCAACACCACACAGTCCAGTAAACCCAGTTGTCCCTTTCCTCTGCCTGGACAAAAGCAGGGCCCCTCCATTCCTGTTTGGAGTCATCATTACTTGACTTTTGTAATTGCAAAACCAAAGTCTCTTCATCAGGATCAAAAGTATAATCAGCCCTTCTACTCTGCCCAACAGACATGGACAGAGTAATTTTCCTGGATGGATGCCTTTTGGCTGTTGTTTTTCCTTGCAGTTCCTATACCCAAGGTTCTAGTGTCCAGGTAGGTTCACCATTCCACTGCCTCATGTCCTCCCTCTGGTCACATAGGAAGAACCACAGGGTTGCATGTGGTATGTGCTACCAGTACCCTTTCCCTTGAACAGGAAAAGGCTGATTCTTAATAGCTGAGACATTGGTTGGAGTGCATGAGGAAGACCTATCTTACTTAAATTGTTCAGACAATTTTTGGGTCAGTCTGTCTACAGCCCACATGGAGGAAGTGAGATTGTCTTTGTATTCTGAGTTGGCTGGCCAGTTCATCTGTAGTTGGTGCCTCTGTGTCTATCCAGCTCATTATCACCAGAGTGTGAATGTATGACATTGGTGCACTTAGTACAAACTTCCGCCACATGGATTGCATGCACCAGATTTCATCCATGTCTTTGGATGCCTGGTCATCATCCAGGTTGTTATAGATCGACCCCACCACGGCTCATTCCCTCAGATACTGGATATCTCCCTCAATGGTGGTCCATTTGCTTTGAGAATTTGAAAGATCTTCCTTGAAGGGATACCTGTCATTCACACTTGACAGGAGTCACCTGAGGAGACTGGCAGCTCAGTAGGAATGATGTATTATATATTACAGCTGTTTAATTCTGTTTTCCCTACAATATCCTACCGTTAGAGTAACTGGGCAAAATGCAGTGGTGCTTCTGGTATGAATGCTGCTATCAGAGACCAGCTCTGTAGCAGAGGCTGGAAGCAAGAAGGAACAGTTTACCAGGAAATGCCTGTGTTCATGTGCTGGTTGCTTTTGGGAAGGAAAAAGCATCTCAGCCTTGAAAGCTTCCTTACTACCCAACTCCAAATGTGGCTGATGGAACTGCACCAGTGGGAGCAATAGTGAGAATACTGCCCTCCAGAGCTTGGGAAAGGTCTGACCAAAGTAGTGATCTGGAACGAAAAGTCAAATTCTGTTTTTAAGTGAACCTCTTAAGTGTTTTTTTGTGTGTTTTGTTTGGTTTGATTGTTTATTTGGGGTTTTTTTTAAATTGGTTTTTGCTTTTTTACTACCAAAAAGAAAAGGTATTGCTTGTACAAATCCTTGTAAGGAAAGAACAGGGAATTTTCTTTGCAGTGAGCCTGCCTGAAACTCGATACATCTCAGATGTGTGTTAAGAGATAAATGAAAAGATTGAGCCATAAAGTGATAGGGGATAATGAATTTAATCTACTAATATGTTTTCCTGGGAGATAGAGTTGGGGCAAGGTGTCATGAATGGAGTGATGCCCTTCACTCTTAAGAGGGAAGCAATGATATACTTTATTGATATAAAACAGTGAGTTAACAAAATTCAGTGATAAATACGACAGTGGTTTAACAGTATTCGATGGCAAGGTGCACTTGATTATTTAGTTCATAGAGGACAAGGTCAAACAAAACTGTCTGGGAGACCCTCCCATTGAGTCATGAGGACTCCCTTGCTTTCTAGACTCCTTCTAAGAGGAGTCTAGGTGTGGCTGGACTCAATCCTAGTCCCAAACTTGGTCAACGGTTTATATCTAAAGGATTATATGTGTGCAATCAATCCTTTATATCACTTAGCTAAGATTTCAAAATTTAGCATGTTATCACTTACTGAGGATCTGTTGCAGCAAGGAATTTCTCAGTCTCAAAGAGTAACCTTGAGAGGCATCCTTACTCAAGGGGAAATCCTGGTGTACAGCCTGCTGCCATGCAGGAAAGCTCAACGGGCCCTGGGCTGTCAACTATTTATAAAGTAAGATGATTGACTGATAGTCATATTTGCATACCAGCCATATTTTGGGTTGGCCCATGCTCAACTAGCCCTCAGCTGTTGAACAAGACTTATGTCCCTTAACTATTGTGTTGTTATCTGTAAGCCAACTGCAGCCATCAGGACCACTGCTGGCCATTGCTCAAGCAGAAAAAGGGGTGGGGAAAGCACACTGTCACACAAGGTTATTGTCAATAATGTTATACTTTGCATGACAACAATAGCAAATACCACCTGAACACACTTCCCTGAGGAGGGATGAAAGGGTCTGACATGTGAGCCTGGAGAAAGATGCCAGGAGACTTGTAGATAGCAGTGCATGACAGCTAGGCATCTTCCTGCAGCATGAGCTCTTCTTTCCCATTCAGTGGCCCAGTTGAACTGGTTAATGCTGAGCTCTTAACTTCATTGTAATCTTGAGAAATGCAATAAAGAAATGGTAACTTTAATAACATTAGTGAGATGTTTGAACTAAAGCCTGAATGAACAAATCTTTATCATTAGCTGCTCTGTCTACAAGGTAGATGGGTGGTGATTTGCTACCTAGGGATTTTAAAGGATGTTGGTGTGGGTGAGCACTGCTGTGCTCTGGTAGAGCAAGAGCTGGAGGTAGGACCTGGTCCTGGGAAGTCTTACTGGTGAGCAGGGCCCAAAAGGGCTTTTGAAGGGGTGTGGTAAAAGCAGAGAGGCTGAGGGCAGTACCTGGAAACTTATTAGCTCCTAGAGCTGGATCAGAGAATCCAAGTCTTTACTCAAAACACACGAATCTTTTAAAGTAAAGAATGCAACATTCTGCTCTCAAGGAAAAGTCCAGTCCCCTACCAGCCTTTTGGGAGCCAGGGTACTCTTCTGGTTTATAATACTGTATCTGGGTCTTTAATTTGGTTCCTATATGGCATTATCTTTCTTTTCTGGGCCCTGCTAAGTTACGTGCATCTGATGCAGAGCCCTGCATGTCCCCAACCCCTCTGGTGCCAGAGAGCATGTGGGTCAGTCTTCATGTAGATGTAGCCACTGAGGTTTTCAGATGTGGCAGTACTGCCCTTGCTCTACTCCCTGCACTCTGTCTGGTGCTGAGGGCAGTTCACCCACTTTCCAGGGCAGGGACAGCACACCATGCCTTACTCTCCCTGTGGCCTGGGACGCAAGGGGAGATGGAGCAGGACCAGTAAGGGGCAGAGGGAAAGTTGCAGCAGCTGGTAGGAAATGTCATTTTAGAGTGCTGCAAGGGGGTTGACTTGATTTAAGACAATTTAAGAGGTGGATACTCTGGAATGACCCTTATAGTTTTAACCAATCCCTTTCCACCAATAGGGAGAAACGAATACAAGTAGATATAAGTGAAAAAATATCAGTTTACTAAAAAACAAAACAGCAACAGGCAAAAAAAACCCCACAGTAAATAATCACTAGACACAAAATTGCTAAATCTCACAAGCTCCCCAGGAACAAAGAGAAACCGAAAATGGTGGAGTACTTCCCATTTCCCAAGATTGCGCCTGCCGCAGGCGACCACGTATGGGAAGACAAAGGGAAGATGGCAGACAAACCCTCCCCCCAAGATGGCGCTCTCCACAGGCAACCATGCAGTCTGGGAGACAAAAGGGAGATGGTAGACAAACCCTCCCAGCAAGGTAGGAACTTACAAAGCAGTTCTAGTGGCAGATGGGAATTGCCAGTGTGTGTGAGGTCAGTGCTGCCACTTGCTGCTTCCTCCTGCCACCTGCTGGACTCCTCCAGTGTTGGTGCTGCTGCCTTGGGTCACTGCTCCAATGGGGGGGTAAAAGAACAGACTCTTGAGCACTGACAAGCGGTGACCCGCTAAAGCTTCACACTGCTGACAGGTGTTGCAAAATTCACTCCAAAACAGTTTCTGGTTGCAAAATGCAGCTTCTCGGGTTGCTTCAGTTGCAAGCCCAGAAAACCCCCCCGAAACAACCCCCTCCAGAGGGGAGCCTCCTCTTGCACTGCCTCAACTCTCCCAGTGTCCTGGGTTGCAGTGTATTCTATTACCATCCTCACGAGCTGTTGAAACCAGGTGGGGGAGTGTTTCCTGGCCTCCTCCCTCCAAGCTATCTTTCTGTTAATGGCCCATCAATGCTCTGCTGCATGACTCAGAGATAACTTCCTCTGGACTATCTTCTGTTAATGAGTCCATCAACACCTGGCCTCATGACTCATCATTCCATTGTGA
>RAHM01000737.1:0-15325 GCA_003713295.1 Parotia lawesii
CATGGGAATGCCTGTTTCCATCCAAACATCCAGCCCACCACCTACCAACCAACCCATCCATCCACATTTCCATATTCTGGACCATCCATTCTGGCACCCATCATCCATCCATCCATCCATGCATTCATCCATGCATTCATCCATCCATCCATTCCTCCATTCCTCCACCACTCCATCCCTTCCTCTACTCACCCATTCCTCCATCCCTTGATCCCTCCATCTCTCTATATATGCATCATTCTTTATCCATACATCCACCCACCCTTCCTCCCCCTGACCTTCCCCTTTACCTGTCAGGACCTCGGTGGAGACATGGTCAATCTTCTTACTGCCCTGCAACCCGTAGAGGTGGAAGCGGTACCGGCGAGACGGGGACAGCCCTGGCACCGTCACCGAGTGAGACCCGCCATCGATGGGCAGGGCCTGGGGCCGGCCTTGGGGATCCCGGTATTGCAACACAAAGGAGTCAAAGGAGCCCTCAGGGACACTCCACTGCAGCTGCACAGAGTTGGGTGTGACACTGGAGACCCTCAGCTCTCCCAGCACTGCTCGCGCCGGGAATGCCTCAGATGCTGGGAACTCAGTTTCCGGCTTCTGCTGTTGGGGCTCCTCTGAGGGCAAGGTTTCTTCACTGGCTGCATTGGAGGGGGGATGGTGATGGCCATGGGCATCCATCTGTCCCTCCAAATGTCCATCCCACCACCCACAACCAATCCATCCATCCATGTCCCCATCCATCCATCCATCCATCCATCCATTCTTCCCATCACGCGCCCAACATCCAGCACAACCCCCTAGGCAATTCCACATYCATCTCTCAGGCTCTCTCTTACACATCTCTTCAGGCCTTCACCCCTCCCACTCCCATTTCCCATGGACAATCTTCCATTCATCCATCATTGAATCCATCCTTGATGGATAGAGGATGAGGGAAGCATGGAAGGATAGATGGCTGCATGAAGATTGATGGATGATGATGACAATGATGGTGATACACTGTAGATGAAGATTAGGGATGACGATGGATAATTGATGGTTGCTGCTGATGATGGTGGATGATGGATGACGGAAGGTATTGGTCAATAGGTAGGAGGAAGGGTTGATGGTTGATAAGATGGTGCCCAGTCAATGGCTGCTCACTAGTGAGTGCATATGGGATGGGCACGGGACCCCTTGATGCCTCTCTTTCTTGATCTTTCGATCCCTTCGCCTTACCTGTGACAATGTCAGTGGAGATACGGTCAACCCTTTTGCCTCCATGCAGCCCATAGAGGTGGAAGTGGTACTGACGGGACGGGGACAGCCCCGGCACCGTCACCGAGCGAGACCCGCCATCAATGGGCAGGGCCTGGGGCTGGCCCTGGGCATCCCGGTACTGCAGCATGAAGGAGTCAAAGGAGCCCTTGGGGACAGCCCACTGCAGCTGCACAGAGTTGGGTGTGACACTGGAGACCCTCAGCTCCTCCAGCACCGCCCTCACCAGAGGTCCCTCAGATGGGTGGGATTTAGTTTCAGGCTTCTCCTGTTGGTGCTCCTCTGTGGGCAGGGGCAGCTTCTCTGACTGTGCTGCAGCTGTGATGGAGAGGGGATGATGATGGGCATGGAAAGGCCTGTTTCCATCCAATCATCCATCCCACCACTCACCAACCAATCCATCTATCCATCCATCCATCCATCCATCCATCCATCCATCCATCCATCCTTTCATCTCCTGGACCATTAATTCCAGCACCCATTATCTCTCCATCTATCTAACCATGGGTCATACCATGCACCTTATCCTTCAACTCCTTCTTTAATCTCACCTTGCACTGGGTCATCCAACTACCCATCCACTGATTGGACATGTCAAACCACCAACAAAAAACCCCCAACAACAATCACGCATCATCCGTCATCTTTCCATCCATCCATCCATGTCTTTAACCATCCATCCACACATGTCCATCCATCCATCCATCCATCCAACACAACTCCCACCCAATTCCATCTCCATCTCTGATTCTTTCTTCCCACATCCCTCCAGGCCTCTGTCCCTCCCAACCCCATTTCCCATTGACAATCTTCAATTCATCCATCCATCCTTGATGGATGACGGATGACAGATGGGTGGATGGAAAAATGGATGGATGGAAGGTGATTGATGAATGATGATGATGATGATGATGATGATGATGATGGTGATAAATGGTAGATGTAAATGATGGATGATAATGATGGATAATAGATGGATGATGATGATGATGATGATGATGATGATGATGATGATAGTGGATGGCAGATGCTGGCAACCAGGTCAGTGGAAAGGTCAATGGCTGATTGGGTGGTGCTCAAGTCAGTGGGTGCTGACTGATGGACAGGGATGGAATGGAGGTGGGATCTCTTGATCCATCCACCTCTTCATCCATCCATCCATCCATCCATCCATCCATCCATCCATCCATCCATCCATCCATCCCTCTGACCTTCCATCTCACCTGTGATAATATTGATAGAGACATGGTCAGTCTTCTTCCTGCCCTGCAACCCATAGAGGTGGAAGTGGTAGCGGTGGGATGGGGACAGCCTTGGCACTGTCACTGAGCGAGACCTGGCATTGATGGGCAGGGCCTGGGGCTGGCCTTGGGTATCCCGGTACTGCAGCATGAAGGATTCAAAGGAGCCCTCAGGGACACTCCACTGCAGCCCCACAGAGCTGGGAGTGACACTGGAAACCCTCAGCTCCCCGAGCACTGCCCGCACTGGGGGGGCATCAGATGGGGGGGCCTCAGTTTGGAGTTTCTCATGTTTTTGCTTCTCTGAGGGCAGGGGCAACTCCTCTTGCTCTTCTGTGCCTGCAACAGATGATGGCATGGGAATCCCTGTGTCCATCCAATCATCCATCCAATGATCATGCATACATCCTTCCATTTACACTTTCATCTGCAGGACTGTTCATTCCAGCACCCATCATCTACCCATCCATCTAACTACAGGTCATACCATGCACCTTTTCCTTCAACTCCTTCTTTAATCTCACCCTGCATTGAGTCACTGATCTGACATGTCAAACCACTGACAAACTGCCCCAACAGCAATCATCCATTATCCATCTTCATCCATTCATCCATCTTCTTCCATCCATCCATCCATCCATCCATCCATCCTGTTTCCTTCAGTCAGTCCTTGAATACAATCCTCCATCCACTCTCCCACCCCTATTCCCCTACACTCACCCCCTCACTCACTCAGAGCAAAAACCAGCCACAGGCTCAGCCACACGTGCACCTGTCCAGACATGTGTCCATCCAGCATTCATCCATCCAACCCACATAGGAGGCCCCCCTCCATCGATATATCATCCATCACCATCCATGCATTCCCCACCATCCCCCCAGCCTTCAATCTACCCAACCAACTAACCCACCCTGGAGCTGTCATCCATTTTCAATCATCCATCCGTTCCTCACCGCTTCCTCTGTCCATCCATCGATCCATCCATCCATCAATGCATCCATCTCTCACCTTAACCGTGCATCTATCCATCTATTCATGCAACCCTCCAGTCATCATCCATCCATCCATCCATCCATCCATCCATCCATCCATCCATCCTCTATCTTTCCAGTCCTGCACCTCTGTATCCCTTCCTTCACCCACTATTCCCCCATCTCTTAATCCCTCCATCTCTCCCTCTATCGATGCACCCTCACCCCCGTGACGTTCCCCCTCATCTGTCACAGCCTCGGTGGAGACGTGGTCGATCTTCTTCCTGCCCCGCAGCCCATAGAGGTGGAAGCGGTACCGGCGAGACGGGGACAGCCCCAGCACCGTCACCAAGCGTGACGCGCCATCGATGGGCAGGGTCTGGGGCTGGCCTTGGGCATCCCGGTACTGCAGCATGAAGGAGTCGAAGGAGCCCTTGGGGACAGCCCACTGCAGCTGCACAGAGTTGGGTGTGACACTGGAGACTCTCAGCTCTCCCAGCACTGCCCACACCGGGGGTGCCTCGGATGTGGGGGACTCAGTTTGGCGTTTCTCATCTTGAGGTTCCTCTGTGGGCAGGGGCAGCTCCTCTGGCTGTGCTGCAGCTGTGGTGGAGAGGGGATGGTAATGGGCATGGGAATGCCTGTGTCCATCCAAACATCCATCCCACCACCTACCAACCAACCCATCCATTCATTCACGGGGTATACCATGCATCTTTCCTTCAACTCCTTCTTTAATCTTACCTTGCACTGAGTCATCCAATCACCCAACCACTGATCTGATTTGTCAAGCCACCAACAAAATGCCCCCAACAATAATCATGCATCATCCATCCATCCATCCATCCACCCTCCCATGCTCTTACCCATCCTCCACCCCTGAGCTGGGGAACTTGGGACTGGGGGAAACTGGGGACAGCTTGGGTGGAAGGACAGGGGATGGGGAATGGATGATGGATGATGATGGTAACAATGATGATACGTGATGATGATGGTGGATGACAGCAGGCAGATCAATAGGTCAGTGAAAGTGTTGATGGTTGATCGGATGATGCCGGGATCAGGGGGTGCTTGATAGCGGGTGGGGATGGGATGAAATGGGATATGTTGATCCCTCCAGCCACACTCACCTGTGATGACATCAATGGAGACACGGTCAATCCTCTTCCCACCCCGCAGCCCATAGAGGTGGAAGCGGTACCGGCGAGACGGGGACAGCCCCGGCACCACCACCGAGTGGGACCCGCCATCGATGGGCAGGGCCTGGGGCTGGCCTTGGGCATCCCGGTACTGCAGCATGAAGGAGTCAAAGGAGTCCTCGGGGACACTCCACTGCAGCCGCATGGAGCTGGGGGTGAGGCTGGTGACACTGAGGTCACCCAGGACTGGCCGGGATGGACGCAGCTCCTCTGGCTCAGCTTTGACTGCAGTGGAGTGGGAACAGTGTGGGCACAGGCATCTATGTGTCCATTCACATGGCTATCCACGTCTCCAGCCTTCCCTCCATCTATCCCTCCCTTATCCCTCCATCTCTCCATCCATCCCCTCCTCCATTCATGTCTCCATTCATCAGTCTCTCCATCCCTGCTCTCTCCATCCCAGGTATCACAGAATCACAGAATCTTCTGAATTGGAAGGGATCCACAAGGGTCATCAAGTCCAACACCTGAGCTAATCCCATCCCTCATCCCCCCCATCAGTACCTGTTTTCCCCACGTTCCTCCACGGCTCCATCAGCTCCATCCCATCCATGTCCCCCCATTCCAGCACCGGCTCCTGGTTTCCACCCTCCCCTGCCCCCAGAGCATGTGTTACAGGACATCCCTTCAACACCATCTCCCTCATTCCCCTACCCAGGATGTCCCTCCCCCTGTCCCCGGTCATCTTCCTCCTCAGGATGTCCCTTCCACCCATCCTTCCCATCCTCCCTGTTCCCCTTCCCCCATCCTCTCCCTCCCACCCTCCCTGGAATGTCCCTTCCCTGTCCTGTCCCACTCCCCACTCCCGCCATCCCCCCACCCCTCCCTGCATTCCCCCCACTGTGATATTCCTGTCTCCCCATCCCCCCTGTTCGGCTCTCCAGGATGTCCCTCCTCTTGTACCCCCCATCCTTGATGCACCCTTTTCCCCCATCCCCCTCCTCAATGTCCCCACTGTGACATCCACCTGTGGGTCCCTGTCCTCTCCCCAGGGCTGGGTGCTGGCGCAGGATGTAGGCCAGGATGGCACGGGCCACTCCTGGCACTGTCTGATTGCCACGGAGTGGGAAGTTGGTGGCCCGAAGGTGGCTCTCAAGACGCTGGAGCAGGGATCCACTGTATGGGGATAGCCGGGCCACCAGGTCCTGCAGGGAGGGGATGCCTGGGGACAGTGGGGGCCACGGGGACAGTGGGGACCACGAGGGTGGAGGGGTCCCTGGGGACTCTGGGGACCCTGGTGATTCTGGGAACTCTGGAGACAATGGGGACTCTGGGAACACTGGTGACACTGAGAAATCTGGTGACACTGATGACCCTGGGAATTCTGGTGATGCTGGTGACTCTGGGGATTCTGGTGACACTGATGACCTTGGGGGTGCTGGGGATCCCAGGGACCCTCGAGCTACTGGGGATGCTGGAACCTTGGGGGATGCTGGCGACCCTAAAGAGCCGGGTGACCCCAAGAACATGTCTGGTGATATGGGTGACACCGGTGACCCTGGGGACCCCAGTGACCCTGAGGATCCTGTGTACTCTGGGGACCCTCGGGCTGATGGTGCCACTGCTGGGGACCCCAGGGAGCCCTGAGGCGACTCCGGGGACACCTCATGGTGGGGCACAGCCGGGATGAGCGCTGCAGAGCAAAGGGGACTCATGTCACCAATCCGTCCAAAAGAGTCCCTGGGGGTCATCCCTGTCCCAGCCCTGTCCCATCCTTGGGCCATCCCCACCCCTGTACCCATGCCCATGCTACCCCTACCCCTGTTCCCCTGGCATCCCTGTTCTCACCTTTGTCCCCACYCCTTTGGCTATGCCATCGCTGTCCCAAACCCCATCCTTGTGCCATCCCATCTGTATTCAGTGCCACACTGTCGCCATGCTGCCCCCATCCCTCTGCTGTTCCTGACCACATGTCTGGGCTGTCCCCTTAACTGTGACACTGCGCTATCACTGTTCCCATCCCTCTCATCCCTGTCCCCATGCTTATGCCAGCTCCAATCCCATCCTTGTCCCCTTGCTATCCCTGTCCCCATGGTGACCCTATGTCATCACTGTCCCCATCCCTGTGTCAACCCTGTTGCCCTGCCTTTGTTGTCCCCATGCTCGGGCCATCGCCCATCCTTGTCCCCATCCCTCTGCTGATGTCACCTGTCCCCATCCTTGTGCCATCCCCATTCCCATCCCTGTCCCAGTACTACCCTGTCCCTGTCCCCATGCCACCCTCTGTCCCCACTCCTGTCCCTCCATCCCCACCCCCAGTCCTGTCCCTGCTGTGTCCCCAGTTCCATCTCTGTACCCCCCTGCCTTGTCCCCAGGTGTCCCCACATGTGCACAGGTGCAGGACCCCAAACCCTCTCCATCCTCATCCCCATGCCATTCCCGCCTTCACCCCCGTCCCTGTTGCTCCACCCCCTTCCCTGTTCCCACGGTGTTCCCAGGTGTCCCTGTGGTGTCCCCAAGTGTCCTCACCTGTGCGCAGACGCAGGACCCCGGGTGCCCCCAGATGCGGCCCTCGCCGAGCTTGGACCAGCAGCTCGAAGGGGCGGCCTGGGGACAGCCCTGTCACTGAGAAGGCGACAGCAGAGCTGGGCAGTTCATGCGTTGTCATGGCCACAGGGTCATCCTGGGGACGGGGACAGTGTGAGGGGGTGGGGGGGAAACCATGGGGACACCAGGGGGAGACACTGGGGACACATTGAGGACATACTGGGGACACCTTAGGAACATGTTGGGAACTTCAGGGACATATTGAGGACACAGTGTGGCAACTCATTGGCGATGTGTTGGGGGATACATTGGGGACACATTGGGAACATGATGAAGACACAATAGGGAACACTGGGGACACACTGGACACAGGTTGAGGACACCATGAGGACATACTGGGGTCACGTTGGGAACATGTTGGGGACATGCTGGGGGGATGCATTGGGCACATGTTTGGGACACATTGGGGGACCTCATGGGGGACATATTTAGGACACATAGGGGATACCATTGAGGACATTATGAGGACACATGGGGATGATTTGGGGACATATTGGGGCCATCCCATTGTGGCCACATGGGTGGCACTGGGGTCTTGCCCCTTCCATGTCCCTGTTCCCCTCCGTGTCCCCTCCTGTCCCTGTCCCCTCCCCATGCCCCCACCTCCCATGTCCCCTGTGTCCCCACTCACCAGGGGGACAAGTGTCACCCGGTAGCCATCAGGGGGAACGAGGGGCTGGGGCCAGGTGATGCGCAGGGACGTTGGGGTGCGGGAGGCCAACCGTGGTGTTACCCAGGGCACCTCTGAGGGGAGAGTGCAGGGCCACCATGGGGACATCAGGGGATACCCATGGGATGGGGATGCCCTGGGATGGGGACACCCTGTGAACACCACAGGGATACCCTGGGATGGGGCATCTAGGGGATGGGGACACCCTGAGAACACCCCAAGACATGCTGGGGACACACAACGGGATGGGGACACTCAGGGATGGGGATACTCAGGGATGGGGCACTGGGAGGCACTGAGGGGCACTGGGAGTGGCACCTGGGGACACGTGGGGACACACCGAGGTGGCATGAGAACCCCCATAGATGGGGAGAGAAGTGGGTGTGTACTGGGAGCACTGGGATGGGAGCACTGGAGGAACTCTGAGGGGCACTGGGGAACAGTTGGGTATGCACTGGTGTCACAGTAGGGCCTCCCAGGATGGGAAGGAAGGAAGGGGGGTATTGGGAGCGCTGAGGTGGGGACACTGAGAAGTCACCGGAGAAACACTGGCAGGCACCGGGAGTGCCCCCGGCACTGAGGTGGGGAAGCTGGGAGGTCACCGGGGGCATTGGGACGCACCGACGTCGCAGCGGGCCCCGCCCCAGCCCGGGGCGCAGGCGGGCGTGGCGCAGTCGGGGCCGGCCCAGCCCGGGAAGCAGCGGCAGCGGCCGCGCTCGCAGCGGCCCTGGTCACTGCAGCCGCGCGGGCACGCGGGGGGCGGGGCCGGGGGCGGGGCCTCGCCCGAGGGGGCGGGGCAGGCGCAGCCGCCGCCGGCAGGGGGCGCACAGAGCTGCACCGACCGGCCTGGGGGGACACGGGACACAGGCGTGACCCCCCCACTGACCCCTAGTGACCCCCCCGACCCCCCCACTGACCCCCACTGACCCCCACTGACCCCCCCCACTGACCCCCAGTGACCCTCCCACTGACCCCTAGTGACCCCCCCACTGACCCCCCCCACTGATCCCCCACTGACCCCCAGTGACCTCCCCACTGACCCCCAGTGACCCCCACTGACCCCCCCACTGACCCCCACTGACCCCCACTGACCCCCCCCACTGACCCCCAGTGACCCTCCCACTGACCCCTAGTGACCCCCCCACTGACCCCCCCCACTGATCCCCCACTGACCCCCCACTGACCCCCAGTGACCCCCCACTGACCCCCCCACTGACCCCTAGTGACCCCCCACTGACCCCCACTGACCCCCCCACTGACCCCCACTGACCCCCCCACTGACCCCCACTGACCCCCCAGTGACCCCCCACTGACCCCCAGTGACCCCCCACTGACCCCCAACTGGACCCCCAGTGACCCCCCCAATGACCACAAGGACCGTCATGACCCTAATGTCCCCACAAATAACCACCTCGGTGACCCCCCCGATGACCCTTCAATGACTCCCCAGTGACCCCCCGGTGACCCTCTATGTCCCCCCTGTCTCCATTCCCCCCTGCCCCCTGTGATCCCTCCACGTCACCAATCTCTGTTACCTGTCCCAGCCTAGGGCTCCCCCATGTTCCCTCACTGTCCCTATGAGCCCCATGTTCCCCCATGTCTTCTATGTCCCCCTGCCCTCCCTGTGTTCCCCTGTCCCAGCCTGGGGCTCTCCGTGTTCCCCTTCCTTGTCCCCTGTTACCTGTCCCGGCCTGGGGTCCCCCCGTGTCCCCACAGTGTCCCCTCAGTGCCTGCACGTGTCCCTCGAGCTCCCGCAGCCGCCTCAGCACATCCGCCAGCGCTGCCCCACACATCTCGGAGGGGGACTCAGGGGGGGACATGGCAGGGGACGCTGAGGGGGACACTGAGGGGGACACTGCCTCCCCCCGCAGCGCCAGTGCCAGCAGCAGAAGCCGCAGTTCCAGGGTCACCGGCATCGTCCTGGGGGAAGACAGGGGGACATGAGGATACCCAGAGGCACCCACGGGGGAACACGGACATCGTGGAGAGACACGGAGACAACTGTGGGGACACCGGCACATGTGGGGGGGGACACAGGGACACCTATGGGGACTGCTAGGGCACACAGGCACATGGCATGGGGATGCAGGGACATCCATGGAGACATCCATGGGGACACACAGGCACCAATAAAGGACATAGGGACAGCTGAGGGGGTGTTCAAGGGAAACAACCCATGGGAAGGATGTGGAGACACCCTAGGGTCACACAAGGGACACACATGAAGCACAGGGAACACCCATGGGGGGACGCAGGGAGACAGGGACATCGTGGGGGACACCCACGCTGACACAGAGGGGGAAGAGGAATACCCATAGGGGACACCCAGGGGACACAGGGAACACATAGACACACGGGACACCACTGGGGACATCTCCAAGGATCCATGTGCACCAGTAGGGGACACAGGAACATCTCTGGGGACACCTGAGGGACACAGAGACACACACGGGGGGGGCACAGGGAGACCCATGGCACAGGCAGACAGAGGGACAGTTGTGGGGACATGGGGGACACTTGGGGGACATTCCTGGAGACACACAGACATCCCAAACCACAGCACCTCCCAGTAACCCCCAGTAGCTCTCCAGTAACCACCAGTGACCCCCTCAGTAACCCCCAGTGGTCCCCAGTCCCCTTCTGTCCCCTAATCCCCCCCATTCCCCCAGACGTGCTAATGCCCCCCCCGTTCCCCTCAGTGCACCCCAATTCCTCCAGTCTCCCACAGTGCCCCCTAGGTCCCCCCAGTACCTTCCCACTCCCCCCCACATCCCCCAGTGACCCCCCGGTTCCCCCCAGTCCCTCCCGTTCCCACAGTGCCTCCAATTCTCCTTCCGTCTCCCAGTTCCTCTCAGTTCTCCCAATACTCCCCAGTCCCTCCCAGTGCCCTCAATTCCTCCCAGTTTCCCCCAGTTCTCTCAGTGCCCCCCAGTCCTGCCCAGTTCTCTCAAGCCCCGCCCAGTCACCCCCCAGTGACCTCAGTTCCCCCAGTCCCTCCTGTGCCCCCCAGTGACCCTCCCAGTCCCCCCAGTTGCCCCAGTACCTCCGGCCGGTCCCGCTGCGTTCTCGCTCTGGGTCGGGCGGGGTGGACATCGGGGGCGGGGCCGGGACGGGGCCTGGGCCCCTCCCTCCC
This sequence comes from Parotia lawesii, assembly GCA_003713295.1. Taxonomy (NCBI): domain Eukaryota; kingdom Metazoa; phylum Chordata; class Aves; order Passeriformes; family Paradisaeidae; genus Parotia; species Parotia lawesii. The sequence goes on from RAHM01000737.1 coordinate 11,017, forward strand.
CGCCACCCCCAGGGGAGCCGCCCCCGCCCGTGTTTGGGGCGTCGCCATGGCAACCAAACAACCGAGTGGGAAGGGCTCCCAGTGCTCCCAGTGACACCAGTAACGTGCCTCAGACTGACCCCCAGTTTCAGTTCCGGACAGGAACCCCAGTATAGTCCATCCCAGTGCTCCCAGTGACACCAGTAACACCACTAACACAGCACAGCACATCCCAGTGCTCCCAGTAGCATAGGACAGCTCATCCCAGTCCTGCCAATAACACAGGACACCTCATCCCAGTGCTCCCGGTAACACCAGTAACATAGCACAGTTCAGCCCAGTGCTCCCAACAGCAGCAATAACCCCAGTGCCACCTGCCGTCCATCCCCCAGTGCTCCCAGTAATACGGCATAGCGTGACCTATGGCTCCCAGTACCATCAGTATGGCCCATCCCAGTGACACCAGTAACATGGGAGAGCCCATCCCAGGAACCCCAGTATAGTCTGTCCCAGTGCTCCCAGTAACACCATTATGGCCTATCCTAGTGCTCCCGGTAACACCAGCAACATCAGTATCGTTTGTCTCACTGCTCCCAGTAACACCAGTAATGCAGCATAGCCCATCCTGGTGTTTTCAGCAACACCAGCAACCCAAGTGCCACCTGCCTCGTGTCTCCCAGTGCTCCCAGTGACACCAGTATGGCCTGTCCCAGTGCTCCCAGTGACACCAGTAACATGGCACAGCCCACCCCAGTCCTCCCAGTAACACCAGTATGGCCCATTCCAGTGACATCAGTAACCCCAAAACCCCCAGTAAGCCCAAAAACCCCAGTAAGCCTAACCCACGACTCCCAGTAACACCAATATGGCCCATCCTAATGCTCCCAGTGACACCAGTAACACGGCACAGTCCACCCCAGCCCTCCCAGTTACACCAGTATAGTCTGTCCAAATGCTCTCAGTAACACCAGTAACACGGCACAGCCCAACCCACGGCTCCCAGTAACACCAGAATGGCTCGTCCCAGTGCTCCCAGTGCCCCAGCACAACTCCTCCCAGTGCTCCCAGTCCGGGCGTGGCCGTGACTCACTGTCCCGGCAGCAACAACAACAGCGGGGGGGGGGGGGGGGGCCCCCGGAGACCCCCCCAAAAGGCCGGGGGGGGGAGACGGAACGGACGTGGGCGGGAGCAGAGTGGGGGGAGCACCCCGTGTCCACCCGATGTCCCCCCCGAGTCCTCCCTCTTTTCTCCCCTCCGTGTTCCCTCCCCACCGCGTGTCCCCCCCGCCCCCGCCAAGGAATCTTCTCCAAAAACACGATGAGCTCATGGGGAGGGGAGGGGCGGCGGGGCCCCGCCGGGGGGGGTCCCGGCCCCAGCCCCACTCCCGCCACGTTTATTATTTGATTTATTGATTTGTTGATGTATAGGTTTGTACATTTATTGATTGATTTCATACTCGGTCGCTGCCACAGCCCTGGCCCCGAAGTCACCCTCTCCCCCACGGTGTCCCCATCCTTGTTCCCCATGTCTCCACTGCCCCTCCCCCTCCAGCGTCCCCATCTCTGTTCCCACTGTCTCCATCCCCAGAGTTCCCCTCCTAGCCCTAGTCGTCCCCCTCCCCATCCCCGGTGTCCCCCGCTGTCCCCCACGGGAGGGTCCTTAGCTCCCCAGGGGTCCCCAGCTCCCGCAGCCGTCCCTCCTCCAGCAGGGCCACCCTCGGCGCCCGTTGGGCCAGGGCCACCCGCCCTGTCACCAGCAGCACTGCCGGCCCCTCCCCTGTCCCGGGACCGCCGGGACACAGCAGCTCCTGCTCCACCTGTGGGGACACAGCAGGGTCAGGGCACATGGGGACACGGGGGATGTGGTGGAGATGGGGGACATGGGGGTGTGAGGGGACTCCAGGGTGGGGAGCACAAGTGAGGGACCTGGGGAATGGGGACATGTGGGCCCAGAGGACATCGGGACCAAGGGGACTCTGGGATTGGGGTCATGTGGGACCCAAGTGATACGAGGACGTATGTGGCGACCTTGGGACCAAGGGGACGCAGGGGCAGGGTCCCAGGGGATTTGGTGACCCAGGGGACCCCAGGGGACATGGGGAGCAGCAACCAAGGGGACACAGGACGTGGGAACAGAGGGGACACGGGGCACAGGGGGGACACAAGGATTGGGGACCCAAAGGACATGGGGAGCGGGAACTCAGAGGACGTGGGGACATGGAGGGGACCCAGGGGATGCATAGGGACCAAAGGGACACAGGGGCAGGGATCCAGGGAATTTGGAGACCTAGGAGACCCCAGGGAACATGGGGGACAGCAACCAAGGGGACATGGGGAGTGGGGACCCAGGGGACACAGGGAGTGGGGACCCAGAAGACATGGGGACCCAGGGGACCTGGGGGATGGGGCCAGGTAACAGGGACAGGGCTGTGACCCACCTGGCACCGGGTCACAGGGTCGAGTGCCCGCGTGGGCTCATCCAGCACCAGCACTCGGGGGGTCCTCAGCAGGGCCCGGGCCAGCGCCACCCCTTGTGCCTGCCCCCCTGAAAGCTGCATCCCCCGCGGACCCACCTCTGGGGACAGAGGGAACACCATGGGAACATCACAAGGACATGGTGGGGACCCCACGGGGACATCGCATGGACACACTGGGGAGCTGCACCCACTGTGCACCCGCATTTTGGGAGACAGCGAGGGGACAGGGAGGATGCAGACAGGGGATACCGAGGGGACACCATGGGGAATTGGGAGCAGGCAGAGAGCAGACAGTGAGAGGACAACAACGGGACACTGTGGTGACAGCATGGGGACACTGAGGGGACACCATGGAGGCACATTTGGGACACCAAGGGGAGACACTGGGGACATGTTAGGAAGCTACACCCCCTGCACCCCTAGCTCTGGGGTGCACAGGGAGAACAAAGACAGGACAGCGAGGGGACAGTGAGGAAGAAGAGAGAACATGAAGGGGACAGCATGGAGAGATCATGGGGACACTGTGGGGACACCATGGGGACAGTCAGGGAACAGTGAGGGGACAGAAAGAACATGGTGGGGAGACTGTGGGGACATTACAGACACTTTGGGGAGGGTGAGGCGAACATCATGGGAACAGCAGGGGACACTGTGGCAACACTATGGAACATTGTGGGGTCACAATGGGGACACACTGGGGAAACTGGGGAGACCAAGGGGACACCTTGAACACCTTATTGGGACACCTTTAGGACATCTTTGGGACACACTGGGGACACTACAGGGGGACCATGGGGACACTTGCTGTACCTGTGTCATAGCCATGAGGCAGCTGTGTGGCCCAAGTGTGCACTCCCACCCGCTGTGCCGCTGCCATCACCTGTGTCCCTTCCTTGTGTCCCCAGCCCAGCATGATGTTGGCACTGAGGGAGCGAGACAGGAGGGACGGGCACTGCAGGACACCAGCCACCTGCGGGGACGGGGACAGGGGACATGGGAGGACATGGGACCACATAGGGATTTGGCAGGGACAAGGAGGGGACATCTGGGGACATGGGGTGGTGGCAGGGTCATGGTGAGGCTGGCGGATGACATGGGGATGGATGTGGAGAACTGATGGGGACACAGGAGTGATCCAGGGGTGGCAATGGGAATGTGTTGAGGAAATAGAGTGACATGGTGGTCATGGCTGTTGGGACAATGGGTGACCTGGGGGTGGCCATAACCCACTGGTGACACAGGGGTGGAATTGGGGACCCGGGGGGTGGCACTGAGGCACCCACTGGTGACCTTGGGGTGGCAGTAGGGACCCATTTGAGGCACAGGAGTGACCTGGGGGTAGCAGTGGGGACCTGTTGAGGACCGGGTGTAGAACCAGGGGTGGCTCTGGGGACCTGTTGGGGACAAGAAGTTGCCCAGGGTGGCCATGGGAACACATTGGAGAGGTTTGGTAACAGGGGGATGGCAGCAGGGGATGGATGGCGACCCAGGGGGGGCTGTGGCGGCCCGGGGGTGGCCGGTGTGTGTCACCTGCTGCCGCAGAGCAGGGTCTGCGCGGGGGGTCAGGGGGGTCCCGTCCAGCAGCACCGCCCCGCCCGCCAGGGGGCGCAGCCCCAGCGCCGCCGCCGCCAGTGAGCTCTTCCCGCCGCCAGGGGGCGCCAGCACGACCACAACCTCCCCGGGGCGCAGTGACAGCGACACCCCCTGGTGGCAGGAACAGGGATCGCACCCGGCACCTCCCCGCGGCCCCGTGTCCCCCGCGGCCCCGTGTCCCCTTGTCCCACCACATCCCAAATATCCCCATGTGTCCCCCGCGGCCCCGTGTCCCCCGCGGCCCCAACGTCCTCTTGTCCC
>RAHM01000737.1:15450-54156 GCA_003713295.1 Parotia lawesii
CTTGTCCCACCACATCCCAAATATCCCCATGTGTCCCCGGCGGCCCCGTGTCCCCTTGTCCCACCACATCCCAAATATCCCCATGTGTCCCCCGCAGCCCCAACGTCCTCTTGTCCCACCACATCCCAAATATCCCCATGTGTCCCCCGCGGCCCCAGTGTCCCCTTGTCCCACCACGTCTCAAATATCCCCATGTGTCCCCCCCACAGCCGCAACATACCCTTGTCCCCGTATGTCCCATGTTCCTCCATGTTCACAACACCCCCATGACCCCCCATGCCCCTACGTCACCCATCACCTTGAGGACTGGCTCGGACCGCCCGGGGTACGTCATCCAGACATCCTTGAGGCACAGGCCTTGAGTCCGTGTGGTCTCATGGCCCCAGGGGGTGACAGGTGATGGTGGCCCTGCGGGTGCCACCGTCCTGGCCTGCTCCAGCAGCTCCAGGAGTGTCTCGGAGGAGCCAACGGCCTTGGCCAGAGTCGGGAGATACAGGAGCAGGGCCTGGGGACATAGGGGACATTGGGGACACAGGAGACACAGGGACATGGGGAGGACACATGGAGACATGAGGTGACACGCAGGAGCTATGGCATAGCCTGGGGACACGGGAGGACTTGGAAGACGCAAGGGACATTGGGGACACAGAAGACAGTGGGACATCGGGGGCACTGGGATCATGGCAGAGCCTGGGGACACAGAGGAACATGGGGGAACATGGGGACAGGGAGAGGCACAGCCAGGTGGGGATGGGGCTTGGGGACATGGAGGGGACACAGCAGCGTCATGTTGGAGACTGGGGGGAAACATGGCTGGGACAGGCTGGGGACATGGGGAACAGGCATGGGGACATGGATGGGGACGTAGGGACCTGGTGGGCACATGGCAGGTGCACACTGGGACATAAGTGAGGGAACATGGGGACATGGAGGGCACACAACAGGGAGGGGCTGGGGACACAGGAGACAGGGATGGGAACATGGCCAAGAGGGAGAACATAGGACACAGTGACATGGGGAATGGGGTTGGGGGCAGGAGAGGACACACTGGGGACATGTAGGGGACACACTCGTCACCTCCACGGCCCTGGTGAAGTGCAGCTGGCACATGAGGACAGTGACCAGCTCCCCAGGGGTGACAGTCCCTGCGGCCACCAAGTATCCCCCCAAGAGGAGCAGCACCAGCTTCAGGGCCAGTGCAGGGAACTGGGGACACAGGGACACAGGGTGTCAGCCCAGCCCTATGTCACTGTGTCCCCCAGCCCCATGCCACCATGTCCCCTTCCCCGGGCCACCCATCCCCATGCCCCTCATCCCCATGGCACCCACCCCCATGCCCCTCAGCCCCAGGCCACCATGTGTCCGTGTCCCCTGTTCCCACACTGCTGCTCCCCGTGTCCTGCCACCCCCACGCCACTGTGTCCCTGTGTCCCCTGGCCCTTTTCCACTGTGTCCCTGTGTCCCCCAGCCCCTGTCACCATGTCTCCCATCCCTGTGCCACCATCCCTGTATCCCCATGTCCCCTGTTCCCATGTATTCATCCCCTTGCCACCACATCCAATGTGGCCTCCTGCTGCCATGTCCCCATGTCCCCTATTCCAATGCCACCACATTCCCATGTCTCTCAGCCCCCTGCCACCATGTGCCCTTGCCCCCAGCCCTGTGCCAACACATCCCCCATTCCCACGCCACTGTTTCTCATCCCCCTGTGCCCTCAAAGTCCCCATGTCCCCATACTCCACTGGCCCAGCGCCCAGCCGCATAGGTCAGCGCCTCCATCTGCTCCAGCTGGTGTGCCTGGGCGAGGCGCTGCCGGACGCGCGCGGTGACACCGGCCTCATGCCCAAAGGCCCGGACAGTTCTCATGGCCCTCAGTGACTCCAGGGCCACTGCAGTGGTGCTGGCCTGTGCTGCCCGCACCTGCCGTGCCAGGTCCTGGGGACACAGGGGACATGGGGTCACCTCAGGGTCACAGTGGAAACAAGGGGGTCACCATGGGGACACAGAGAGGCCACCACAAGGATGGGGGGACACGGGGTGGATGGACGGGGACAGGGGGTCACCACAGGGTCACCGTGAGGTCACAGGGGGAACAGGGGGGTTATCTCGGGGTCAGCACAGGGTCACCATGGGGTCATGAGGGGAAATCACCTCGGGGTCACCATGGGGATGGGGGTGGGGGGACAGGGAGGGGATAGAAAGGACTTGGAGAGAACTCAGGGTGCAAGGAGGTGATAAGGGGCCCAGGGAGGTGACAAGGGGACAGGGAGGTGACAGTGGGGACAGGGAGGTGACAAGGCACATGGGGAGGTGACAAGGGCCCCTCACACCCCATGTCCCCTCAGTACCTGTTGGATGCGCCCAACGACGCGTGGCAGCAGCACGAAGAGGGGCAGTGCCAGGAAGGTGAGCAGGCCCAGCACCGGGGACAGCCAGGCCACCGTGGCCAGCAGTGACACAGCCCGTGCCAACGCCCACAGCCCCGGCACCAGCGCGTCAGCCAGCGCCGAGTGCGCCGCCCCGGCGTCCCCTGTCACCCGCTCGGCCACCGCGCCTGGCGTGTCGCCCAGGCTGCCCCCCGGACCGGGCAAGTCCCCGCGCAGCACTGCGGCCACTGCACCGCGCTGGAGCCGGTCCCGCGCCCGCGTCAGCGCCACAGCTGCCATGCTGTCACAGGCCAGCTCGGTGATGGCACTGCGGGGACAGCAGGGTCAGGGGGGCGCGGGGTCACTGGCACCTCGGGGTGTCCCCGTGACTCCAGTGTCACCCACCTGCCGAGCCCCACCAGCACCAGGGGCCACACGGCTGCTGTTGCGTCCTCCTGTGTCACCCGGTCGGTGACATGGCCCGTGAAGTACGGGGCAGCCACCTCACCTGTGGGGACATGGCATCGGGGTAGGGGGCCCGAAATGCCCCAAAACTGGGTGGTGACCCCTGAACTGGGGGCTGAGGCCCGAAAATTGGATCCTGACCACTCCCAAAATTGTGTGTTGAGTCCCAAAATTGGATCCTGATTCCCCAAATTGGGTCCTGACCCACAAATTGGTTTTTGACCTTCCTCAAATTGGGTCCTGCCTCCCCCAAATTGGGTCCTGACCCCTCACATTGGCCTTACAACCCCCCATTGGGTCCTACCCCCCCCTCCCCTCAGTCATGTCCCGACCCTCCAAATCGGATACCGAAGCCCCTCAAAGGGGTGCTGTCCCCCACCAGGTCGGCGTCTCCCCTTACCAAGGGCCGAGGCCGACATCAGCCCCCCCACCAGCGTCCAGCGCCCGCGCTCGGGGCCCAACAGGGCCAAGAGCCGGCGTGTGGGAGGAGACAACATCGGATGTAGGGGACCGGTGGGTCCTGCTGCGTCCTGGTCCTGCTCCCAGTGAGTTCTGGTGGGATCTCGGTTCTTCTCGCGGTTGGTTCCAGTGGGTCCCAGAGGGTGCGTYTGGGTCCCGGTTCTGCTCCCAGTGTGTCCTAGTCTGGTCCTTTTGGGTCCCGGAAGGTCCCGGTGTGACTGATGCCGCCCCGCTCCGGCCCGGTCCCTTCCCGGCTGCCGCCGCGATTTCCCGGAAAGCCAAAAGGGGGAGGGGCGGGGCCGGCGGGAATCCCCTGGAATCCCAGCCTGACCCGCCCACGCCTGGACCGAGCGTCTCTGATTGGTCAGATGGAGGTGACATCATCGGTTGCCAGGCAGAGGGAGCCGGAGCAGGTTGTGAGCAGAAGGAGGCGGTGCCGTGAGGGGGCGGGGTCTGGGCGGGGTGGGGGCGGGGTTTGGGCGGGAGATGGGCGTGGCTGGGCGTGGAGAGGGTGGAGGGGGCGGGGCCAGAGCGGGACGGGCGGGGCTCGAAAGCGAAACCTTAACGGACCTTTCTGGGAGCTACTGGGGGACTGAACTGGGAGCACTGGTGTGGACTGGTGAGTGCCCCAAGCTGGACGCGAAACACTGATGTGGACTGGGGAGCTGAGAGGGCTGGACTRGGAGCACTGGTGTGGACTGAGGAGCACCCTAGTCTACAGTGGGAGCACTGGTGTGGACTGGGGAGCGCCCTGTCTGGACTGGGAGCACTGGTGTGGACTGCTGAGCGCAGGGGGTTAGACTGGTAGCACCGTAGACTAGACTGGGACCACTGGTGTGGACAGGGGAGTACCCCAGTCCTAACTAGTTTTAACTGGTGAGTTCACAGGCTGCTCATCCTTCCCCGGGTCTGTACTGGTCCCGCCATGGCGCTGCCGTCCGCAGCTCTCCTGCCCGGGCTTCTGCTGGTGGCCGATGCCCTGGCACTGGTGTTACTGGTGCCGCTGGTGCCGGTGCTGGCGCCGCTGGGCGTGGCGGGCGCGTGGCTCGAGGCCGCCCTGCGCCTGCCCGTCCTGGCCGCGGCCACGTGGCTGCTGCCCCCGCGCCGTCCCTCCGGGGCCACCGCGGCCGCCRTCACCGTCGCCGCCACCCCCGCGGCCTTCGGAACATTCCGGCACCTCCTGGGGCCGCCCGGGGCTGGGCCGGGGCTGTTGGCGGCCGCCGCGCCCGCCTGGCTCGGGGTCACCCACACAGCCGCCGCACTGGCCCTGCTGGCCTGGGCCACGCCCCCGGCCCCCGGCGGGGTCTCTGAGACCCTCGGCGACGTTCCCAAGGCTCCTGGTACCGTCTGGCGCGTTCTGCAATTGACCTGGGAGGAGAAGAATGTCCTTGGAGCTGCTTTCTTCTGCCTCGTGCTGGCGGCCATTGGTGGGTGACATGTGATAACAGGCACTGACACCCCAAATTTGGGTTCTGCAGCCCCAAATTGGGAACCCCTCCAATTTGGGAACTCCCCCCAAATTGGGTGCTGGCCCCTAAAAATTGCATGCTGAGCCCCTAAATAGGTGATGACTACCCTAAAATTGAGTGGTGACCCCCCCTAAATTGTAAGTTGACCCCTTCAGTTGGGTGCTGACCCTCCAAATTGGGTTCTGACCCTGCAAACTCGAGTGTTGACCCCCCAAAATTGGGTGCTCACCCTCGAACTTAGGGTCTGATGCCCAAAAATGGATGTTGACTCCCAAAACATTAGGCCCCGATCTCCCATTTTTAGGTTCTGACCCCTAAAATTGTGTGCTGAACCCCTGAAAATTGGTACTGACCCCCTAAGCTGGGTCTCAAACCCCTAAATTTGGCACTAAAACCCCCAAATTGGGTCCTGACTCCTCTAAATTTTCTCCTGCCCAAATCGTGTCTTGCCTCCCCAAAATTAGATCCCAACTCCTCAGATTGGGTCCTGCCCCTCCCAAATCAGGGTCCCCCTGTGTCAGTGGTCACACCTATGGTGACATGGTCTTGGTGACACCCAGGGGAGACGTTGGGACCATACGTCACTGGGAAGGTGCTGGATGCCATCAGGAGTGGGGATGGACTCACCGCTGGAGCCGTCGGGATGGTGGTGGCTGCCGGAGCTGCCAGGTGGGTTGCAGCATTCCCGGGGCCTGTCCCCATGTCCCCAACATCCCTGATGTCACCATGTCCCCGTGTCCCCCCAGTGTGCTGTTTTCCGGGTGCCGTGGGGGGCTCTTCACGCTGTTGATGGCGCGTCTCCGTCAGAGCCTGAGCCTCCGGCTCTTCTCCCACCTGGTGCGCCAAGATCTGGACTTCTTCCAGGGAACACCGGCAGGTAGTGGGGCACGGCACGGCCCCAGCCCACCTGTCCCATCCCATCCCAACTATCCTGTCACCCCAGTCGCCATCCCAGCATTCCGTCCCATTCCCACCATCCCACTTCCCAGTCCCCATCCCATCCTATCCTATCTGTCTGTTATCCCATCCCATCCCATCCCATCCCATCCCATCCCATCCCATCCCATCCCATCCCATCCCATCCCATCCCATCCCATCCCATCCTTATGCCGTCTTCCTGGCTTCATTCTACCCCAATGTCCCATCCTGTCCCAATCCCACTTTCCCATTCTATCCACTGTTCCATCCCCATTATTTTCATTCCCATGCCTCCATCCCATTGCATATCCCCACCTTCATTTCACCATCCCCATCATCCTGTCCCACCATCTCCATTCCCACCACCCCATCTCCACTGTCCCATCCCATTCCACCCTGACCATCTCCATACCCATTCCCATCATCCCATCCCCCTGGTCTCCATCACGTCATTCCCATCCTGTCCCCACCCACCATGATCCCAACCTCTTTTCCTGCCCTGCAGCTGAGCTCTTGGCTCAATTTTCCATGGAAGTGCCACGGGTGTGCACGGCAGCACCGAGTGGAGCCAACCTGCTGTTCCGAAGCCTGGGAATGGCGCTGGTGGTGGGGACGTTCATGGTGGGGCTGGCACCAGGGCTGGCGCTGCTGGCGCTGCTGGAGCTGCCCCTTGAAATTGCCACCCACCGCATCCAGAGTGCCCGGAAACAGGTCAGGAATACAGGAGGGAAAGAGTGGGAGGGAGACACAGAAACGGGATAAGCGGGTGGGAATGCTGGAGTTGGAACGGAGGCGAGGGGAATGGGATGGTGGGAATGCTGGCATGGGGATAGAATGGTATGGTGGGGATTGGAATGGTGTGGATGGGAAGAGAAGGATGGGATAAGACGAGATGGTGGGGAAGGGACAGGATGGGATGGGATGGTGTGATAAAACAGGGAGATAGGTTGGGATGGGGTGGTTGGATGGGGACCAGGGGGATGGGAGTGGGGATGAGGACCAGAGCAATGGAATACTGAGAATGAGAATGGTGGGGATGGGGATGGTGGGATTAGGACTGGGAGAATGGATGGGAATGGTGGGGATGGGAGAGAGGGGTGTGGGATGGTGGGAATGCAATAATGGGGATACAATGGGTGTGGTGGGATGGGAATGCTGGGGACGGGATGTGGATGGTGTGCCAGGAAGGTGACCTGGGAAAGTTGGAGACCCCCCGATGTCGCCACAGGCACTTCAGCGATCCATGGTGGAAGCATCCGCCCAGACAGCCTCGGGGGTGCAGGAATCTGTTGCCGCCATCGAGACAATCCGTATCTTTTTGGCGGAGGAGGAAGAGGAGGAGCGGCACAGCTGGAACCTGTCCAAGGAGCTGAGGCTGAAGGAGCAGATGGAGCTGGAGCTGGCACTCTTCACCTTTGTCCACAGGGTCAGGGGGGAATGGGAAGGAGGACACCAGGCAATGGGGGCACTGGGATCAGGGATGAGGACACTGGGAATGGGGATAGTAGGAATGGGGACACTGGGACCAGGAATGGGAAACCAGCAGCTGAGATGGGGACACTGAGAGCAGAATGGGGACACCAGGAATGGGGACACCAGAACAGGGACATTGGGATCAGGAATGGGCATGCCAGGAATGGGAATGGTGACATTTAGAAGCAGTATGGGGACACTGGGACAAAGGTTGGGAACATTGGGATCAGGAATGGGGACATCAAGATTGGGATGGGGACACCAGGACTGGAATGAGGACACCAGAAAGAGGGATAAAGACACCAGGAGCGGGATGGGTACAGGCGGAATGGGGACACCAGGAGTGGGATGGGGACACCAGTATCCCTGTTCCCACCCACAGGTGCTCCAACTGGCCATCCGGGTCCTGGTGCTCTTCCGGAGCCACCAGCAGCTCCGTGATGGATTCATCACTCCTGGGGTCCTTGTCACCTTCCTGCTGTACCAGGACACAGTTGGCCGCCATATCCAGGTGATCCCTTGGAACCCACATCTGTCCAGCCATCGATGCTTCTGTCCATCCCAGTGTCACCCCCTTCCTTCTCCTCAGGTGCTGCTCTACGGCTTCAATGAATTCCTGAACAATGCAGCTGCCGGACAGAAGATCTGGGAATACCTGGATCGGAAACCCACAGGGGATGTCGGGGGGACGAGGGAGCCCCCCGAGCTTCAGGGCCACGTCACTTTTCAGAAGGTCTCCTTCGCATATCCTGGGAATCCAGAGCACCCTGTGCTGAAGGTGGGTCTGGGGGGAGGTGGCGTTTCCCAGGGGTGGGAATTCTGGCATCATTCTGCAGGACATGTTCTTTGAGGCAGATCCAGCAGAAGATTGTGCATTCCCAGGGGTGGGAATTCCGGCATCATCCTGGTCATCCCACAGGAGGTGTCCTTCGAGGTGCATCCGAGGGAGGGTGGAATGCCAGGGGGTGGAAATTCTGGCATCACCTGTCCCCATCCCACAGGATGTAACCTTTGAGGTGCGTTCTGGGGAGGTGACAGCGCTGGCAGGGCCCAATGGAAGCGGGAAGAGCACGGCTGTGGCACTGCTGGAGCGGCTGTGGAATCCTGGGAGTGGGAGGGTACTGCTGGATGGGATCCCCCTGCCGGAATATGAACACCGATACCTGCACCGGAAGGTGAGGACAGCAGAGACACTGGGAACACTGAGAATGGAATGGGGACAATGGGGACAGGGATGAGGACACAGAAATGGAATTGGGACCTGGGAGGCATGGGTGGGGCTATCAGGAGCAGGAATGGGAATACTGGGAAGAGGGATGGGGACACCAGGAACAGGATGGGGACACTGAAGCAGGATGGGGACAACAGGAAATGGGATGGGAACACTGGGAAATGGGATGGGGATGACAAAGATGGGGATGGGGAAAATGGGAAGTCGGGGATGGGGACACTGGGGACACAGATGGGGACAATGGGATCAGTAATGGAGACTATGGGGACACCAAGGTAGGATGGGGCCGTGGAACAGGGATGGGGACACCAGGAGCCAAGACGGCATCACAGAGCTCAGGGCTGGGGCAGGTGGTGCTGGTGGAGCAGGATCCCGTCCTGTTTTCCGGAACAATCCGTGAGAACGTCGTGCTGGGGCTGGAGCACTGTGAAGAGTCAGAGCTGCGGGAGGCCGCCACTGCTGCTGGAGCCATGGACTTCATCCAGGGGCTGGAGCAGGGCTGGGACACCGGTGAGAGCCAGGGGGATACCAAGGGAATCCTGGGGCCTGGGGCTTCATCCTGGGGTTGGAGTGGAGCTGGGACACTGGTGAGAGCTAGGGGGATGGGGCACCCCTAGGACAGATCGCGCTGATCCCAGGATCCTCTGGCAAAGATGGGAGAGCATGGTGGGTGGCAGATGGTGGAGTGTGGGGGGATCCCTGAGGTCAGATCCCATTGATCCCATGGGATTGCTCCCGCAGTGGAGTGTGGGGGGTATGGGAAAATGGGGGGACACCTCTTGGGCTGGGATCCCACTGATCCCAGGTTCCCCCCCCAGAGGTGGGGGAGCACAGGGGGTGGGGAGAAGAGGGGGAACCCCAGGGCTGGATCCCACTGATCCCAAGGGATTGGTCCTGCAGAGGTGGGGGAGCATGGGGGGCAGCTGGCGGCAGGGGAGCGGCGCCGTGTGGCCCTGGCCCGGGCTCTGCTCCGGCGTCCGGCCGTCCTCATCCTCGACGAGGCACTGGATGCTGGAGATGAGGGGGCGGTGAGTGGGGTGGGATGGAGGAGGTTGGTCGGGATAGGGGTGCAATTGGTGAAAATGGGATGTGATGGTATGGGAGTGGAGGGGTGGGATGGCTGGGATGGGATGGCTGGAATGGGATGGTCGGATGGGGACTGGAGAGACGGGCTGTTGGGAATAAGGGATAATGGGGGGGAGTGGGAATGATGTGGTGAAGACAGGGATTGGATTGGGTGGTGTGGGTCAACAAGGTGGGAAAATGGGACAGGATGGTAGGATGGGAATGGTGAGGATGGGATGGAGACCAGGGGTATGGGATGGCAGGAAAGTAGAATGAAGGGATGAAAACAAAGAGATGTGATAGGGTAGGATGGGATGGAGTAGGAATGGAGAGCATGGGAATGCTGGGATGAGAACAGAGACATGGAATGCGATGGGAAGGGTTGGGGTGGTGGGATGGGGTGGGATGGAACGGTGGGTATGGGGATAGTGTGGACAGGATGGCATAATGGACATGGGAGGTGGGAGATAGGAATAGGATGATGGGGATAGGGTGGGACTGAGAGGAATGGGACAGTGGGGTGGGATTGGATGGTTGGGATCAGGTGGGATCAGGTGGGACTGGGTAGGACTGAGTTGTATGGGATGGGATGAGAGTTCTCCAGCCCCAGGCACAGCGCTGGGTGCGCACTGGGCTGGCCCGGACCGTGCTGGTCGTGTCCCACCGGCCGCGGGTGCTGGATGCGGCCGATCGCCTCGTGGTGCTGGAGCGCGGAGCCGTGGTGGAGACAGGAACACCAGCGGAGCTGCGGGAACGCTGCGGGGCCTACAGCCGCCTCCTCCTTGGCGAAGGCAGGACTGGGCAGCCCAAGGCCTCCAGGATGGGCAGCGAGAATGAGGCTGCGTCTGGCAGGGAATAAAGGAGAATCAGCCCCAGTGTCCCCATTCCTGGTGTTTGTCCCCAACCAGCTCCTGGTGTCCCCAGTCACAGTGTCCTGTGAATCCCTTATCCCCATGTCCTCTGGATCCCAACTCCTTTTGTCGCCTTGGTCCCTGTGTCCCCACTATGTCCCCCAGGTCCCCACATTCCCTGGATCTCTGTGTCTCCTGGATCTCCACTCCCTGTGTCCCCTGTGTCCTTCCCTGTATCCCCCACGTGCAGAGCACCTATATCCAAGCCCCACCATGTCCCCATGATCCCTGGTCCCCATGTCCCCCATGTCTGCTCCTGGACACAGGACACAGAGTGGGAAATAAATCCCAAAGGATGGGTCTAGGTGTGTGTGTCTGTTATGATCCAGTTTAAACCCAGAAGAGCAAAGAAAATTAAGTCTCTGTATATAAACCAGAAAGAACTTTGAAGGTTCAAAATATACTCAAAAATGAGGTTAAAACCAAACGAGGTTAGATGTTGGCCCGAAAAAATTGATGTATTTTATTTAATAGTAAAAGAGGCAAAGAAAGAAAAAGAAAGAAAGAAAGAAAGAAAGAAAGAAAGAAAAAAGAAAAAGGAAAGAAATAGAGAAAGAAGTGTGCATGGGCACTAGGGGGACAGGGAGAGAGTGACAGGGGGTAGATGGAGGCATATCACCCATCCAAGGGTCCCAACAACATCTCGTTTCTCCCCTCCATCTGGTCTTCTGGTGGTGAGGGTCCCCTGTTGCTGCCGTCATGCTGTGCCACGCCGCCACACGCCACCACACGCCACAGAGTACAGAATCCTGTGGATTAATACACGCTTTGGGCCAGGTGGGAATGCCCATGTGTCTCCCTTGCAGGGGGCCAGTTTGACACTGTCCCTTGCAACACAGAAGATTTGTTGCATCATCTCAGGTGCTCTGGTGCAGGGTCTGGGAACCCCTTTGGGGGGGGGCCTTTAATGGGCCATGTCACCCCCTCTGTCCTTCATGTGGATGCATCTTCTCCCCAGGTGAGGACCCCTCAGCTGGGCTTCTCTGCACAGTGCAGGATGGGCAGTCACTGCACCTCTCATCAGAGGCTTTTGCAACACAGACCCAAAGCCTCTCTTCCCCCCACCCTTTGGTGCGAGGGTCTGTGCGAGCCTGGCAGCTGATAGCCCTGGGGCTGTGGCCTCCACCCCAAAGGTGCTAAGCTTGATCCCTCTGAATTTATTCTTCTCCCCCAGCCCTGACCTGAGTCATCTTATCTTACCTTCATCAGCAAGCAGTGTGTAGGGCCTCTCAGAGCCTCATTCAGGGTGTGGTAGTCTTCTCTGCAGCTTTTGTAATACAGTTTTGAAAGTCCTTCATGAAAATGTTTAAGTCATATACTGTATTTCAGTTTCTGACAGTGTCATATCCTCATTCCACTCCTGCTGTCCCCACTTCAAGTTCCTGGTGTCCCCAGTCCTCTCCCAGTGTCCCCATCCCTATCCCCAGTATCTTCATCCCAGTCCCCCATGTCCCCTTTTCTATTCCTGGTTCTCAGAGAGGAACTGCTAGGCACTGGAGGAGGGAACTGGGATTTGTTGCCCAAACCAGGGTATTTTCACACCAGAATTAAAACATTTGGAATAATTGTGATTCTTGTGTTTAAAACATGGGAAAACAGGAAGTAAATCTGTTCAGAAGAGCTGCTGCATGGTGGGTGGGAGCAGCAGGATGAGCTCTGCCAGCAATTTGTGGCTTTCTGCAGGGAGAGGGAAGAGGTTGGATCTGGCACCATGGATCATTCAAGTGGTGATTCCTGCCAGGATGAGAGTGAGGGTTGGTGTCACCCTGTCCCTGTCCCCATCCTGCAGGCTGGATCTGGCTGAAGAGCCCACAGAGGGCAGGAACTACTCTGGAATCCCACCAGATCCTACTGTATCCATTCTGCCCCAATCCTGCCCCATCAATACCACCCAATCTGCTTTGGAATCCCCTCTGATCCTGTTCTGGAATCCCACTCCGATGCCACCCCATCCATCCCACCTGATCCTGCTCTGGAATCCAGCCCAGACACACTCTAGAATTCTACTTGATCCTGATCTGGAATCATGCCCGGGTCTGGAATCCCGCCCTATATTCCTTCTGGAATCCCACACAGATCCTGCTCTGTACCTGCGGTCAAGCAATTGGTTTCTCTACCTGTTTCTGCAGAATGAGAAGATCCATGAGATTCCAGCATGGATCACACACTGGGATTCATCTGCATGGAGGGGATCCAGAGCTGGATCTGCCACTGGTACTCACTGGCCACCGCATTGTATCCATTCCTCTCCCTTTTCCCTATGGAAATAAAGCGCGATCAGCATGCACAGCACAAGATCCGCAGAACACTGTTGGGCAGATCGGTGCTCATCCCCAACCAACATCCCACATGTTACCAGATTGGACCTTCCAGATGCTGAATCCAATGAGGATCATGACACAGCAATGATGGACACAGCGACCATCACCAGGATGAGATTCCAGCATGATTCCAGCTCTGGGAAGTGCAAGATGGTGAGAAGGGGAAGGGTAACCCCCACCCTGCTGCTTTGCATTTCCAAATTCCTCATTCCCAAATTCCCAATTAGCAGATTCTGCAGTCCCAGCCTTACCCCAGATGAAGATCCCAGGCTCCAGCATTCTGGGATGCTCCACCTGGCACTGGTACTGCTCCCACTCCCCTGGCAGTGCCTCAGTCCTGGACCAGGTGTGGAAGGTGCCGTCACTGTCGGGAATGATTCCACCTCCCTCAATCTCCTAATCCTGGATTTCCTTTCCCTTCATCCAACTGATACTGATGGTCCTGGGGCAGAATCCGTACATGTGGCAGGACAACACCAGGATCCCATGTTCCACTTTTCTGTACACATGGATGTAAGGGAGTTCTGGGAATGGGATAATGGAGAAATCCATCCATGAAATTCTGATGGGAGTGGGACAATGGTGAGATCCACCTATGGAATTTCAATGGGAATGAGATGGAGGTGAAATCCATTCCCAGAATTCCCATAGGAATGGGATTCCTTTGGGAATTCCTGTGTTCCTGAATTTCACCCTCCCAAATCCTACATTCCCCTGGGAATTCCACCCCCACATTTGCACCCCAGTACTAATGTGCTGTACAGTACCAAAATCCAATGTATTTCTAAAGTCATTCAACACAGGTGTGCTCTACGTAATTCATCCTGTTGTCAGCTACAACCCCTTCAGGTTCCCAGCACCCCCAGGTGATCCATCACCAGGCACCATCAGCCACCACCAGACCCCTGGATCCCAGCTTGAAGACAAAATCCCACCCATCGTAGCCTTCCCCACAGATTCCATGGATGTTCCCACTGAACAGGAGGTCCCAGCAGCAAACCTGCTGCAATCGCACTGCACTGTGTGGAGACCTGGAGGGGTGGATTGGACCCATAGAGACCCATGGAGTTGTATCCCAGCCCCAGGGAGCCCCATCCCAGCCCTATGGAGCTCCAGAGTCTGATGGAGACCCACAGATCCCATCCCAGCCCCACAGATTCCGCCAGACCCTTGCTCCGCCCTCCCACCCCCACTGTGGTTATCTCAGCCCCACATCATCTCCAGGTTGCCRGCAGCCACGCACTGGTTCCCCTTGGCAATCCAGGTCTGGGTGTCCCAATATTCCGTCATCCACAGCATCTTTGGCTCCATCCAGCCCTGCTCACTCAAAAGGGTTCCTGTCCAGGTACCCCACGGCCACGTATGGGGAAACCCCAGGCCAGGCTCTGACACTGGACAGGAATCACAGGGTGTGGAGAACTGGGGAGACACAAAGGTTGGGGGGTCCCAGGGGACCTCATGGATCAAGGAAAGGGAAATGGTGTAATAAATAACACAGAGAATAGAAATTCTCAGTTGCCCTGAAGTTGCTGGATAGAACTTCAAGACTAACTGGCAAAAAAGATAAAAGGATGTAATGGTGTGCACACAGGATAAATGTGGCTGGAACCAGTGGAGAAACAGATAAAAAGGACTACAGTGGGGTTTTTGGCAAGTTACGTAGCAAGAAGCAACAGTGCATGCCCAAGGAAAAAGTTCAAGGAAAGGTCACCTTTAATATCAAAGCATTCAGTGAATACGACGACCAGAGACCCCTTTAGATGACCCTCCAGGACCATAAAACAACTTCCAGCAGGAAGCAGATGCATGCAAATGAGTTCTAGGAAAGAGATGTTTCTGTATTAGCTAGGACATACATTGTAATGAATATGTATGATTATGATGCATAAATATCTGGTTGTCAGATATCTGTTGCTATCTCACCTCAAACACAGAATAAGGAGATATCCTCCATGTGCCCTGCACAGACAATGCCTGCTCTCTAATGCTTCAGATTGTGTTAGAAGGTTTATTTTCCAGCAGATTTCAGTATCAGGGAAAGCTAGGAAAGCCAGAAAGGGGATTTGGGGATGCCAGGGTCAAGGAAAGGTGGGCGCAGGGGCTCCCAGTGTCAAGGAAATGGRGGTCCCAGGCTGGGGAGAGCAGGGATGGCTGGAAGGTCGTCCAGAGGGTCYCTGGTATTGAGGAAAGAGGGGGTATGGGGGCTGAGAAAGGCAGGAATGGGGGTCGAGGGGCTCCCAGGGTGAAGGAAAAAGAGGTATATGGGGTCTGGGAGCGGCGGGGCGGCCGGGAAAGGGGCTGCAGGGTGCAACTGGTACAAGACATGGGGGTGCAGGTGTGTTCCAGTGTTGAGGAGTGGCCAGAGGGGTCCTGATATCGGGAAAGCGAGCGCAGCGGGGTCCCAGTGCCCGGGAATGGCAGTTCAGGGGGTCCCGGTACCGGGGGTCCCACTCACTCCTCGCCACCCCCCTCCACAGGATCGCCCCCAGACCCAGCGCCGGAGCCATGGCGCTGCCCCGCCCCGGCCCCGGCCCGCGATTGACACTCCTTTCCGCCAATGGAAGACCGCGTCTGCAGTGACGTCAGCGGAGGCCGGCGGATCCCGGGGCTCAGGTTGGGAGTGCGTGACCGGGAGGGGGACCGGGAGTGGCGCCAGCGAGCGTCCGAGATCGCGAGAAAAATCACCGGCTCGGGGATCACTGAAAAGCAGATTTAATATTAAGCGACAAGATGACAAGGTTCGTTGGCAAGGTTCACTCTACTACTTACAGACAGTTAAGGCAGACCGAGGGAAAAAGAAAGAAAACAACAAAAACAAAGTCCAGTCAATCAAAACAGAAATTAACTATCCGTGTGCGTGTGCGTGTGTGTTTAGGTGCGTGTGACAAAGGATAGAAAGGGCAAGGATAAAAAGGAATATGGCCTAAAAGCTGGACAGCACTCAAATTGAACAGTACTTATACCTTAACAATTTAACAAAGGAATACAACTTGACATCATTTAACTTAACATATAACTTAAAATAAACTTATATACAGGCCTAACATAGTTAGATATCTAAGGTACTTTAACACCTAAGACAGCATCATTTTTCCCAGATTTCCCATATGGCATATGCACACGAGAAAGCACACAGATATAAAGAGTTGGTGCAAGGCACCTGTGAAAAATTCCCCTCCAAGGCACTGAAATACTCCCTGGCATCTTCCCACCAAAGGGAAAAGGCTGAGGCCTCCAGGAGTGGGGGTGTCGGCAGCCCAGGAGCCGTCGTCCTTCGGGGATCCCCCGAGTGCAGCCAACGGGAGAGTTCCCGGCTCACAGGGGCCCCACTCACAGGGACTTTGCTGCCCACCGCTGCTGAGGCCCAGCACAGCTCCAAGGGGCYCCTTTGGCACCCCTGCTTAGAGGGCCCCAAGGGATGGCCTTTAGTCACAACAAGGTTTCATCCTGGCCCCACTTTGGGTTGGCAGCTTTCTCTGAAAGTGTGAGAACAAGGGTGTTGTCTAATTATGGCAAGAAAAATAGTTACCAAGGCTGTTCATAAAGAGATCAAGAGCTCCTTACACAGCAGCACTGCCTGGAAGCACACAGTGTTTCTGATAAGTTCAAGAGGAGCTCGGCCCGAGTGAGGTTCATCCAGGCCAAGGCCTAATGAGCATTTCTCAGACTGTGGTGTGGCCTGGAAAAGGCAGGGGGCAAATGCACCACTACAGGGAATCCCTGGGGATTTACCTGGTTCCCCCTGGGAAACTCCCGGGGAATGCATGGGACCCCCCTGGATCTTCCTGGGACTCTTCCCATGACCCCCAGTTATAGTGTACCACACTCCTTGTGTCTTCCATTTCCAGTGCCCCCTTTCCCAGTGTCTCCCATACTGCTATTCCCCATTCCCGATGTCTCTCTTTCCCAGTGTTCTCCATTCCCAGAGTTCCCCATTCTCGGTGTTGCCCATTCCTGGTGAGCCCTGTTACCAATGTCCCTCATTCCCGGTGTCCCTCATTCCTGGTGTCCCCCTGCTCGTGGTGGTCCTGCATCCTAGTGTCCCCAGTTCTATTGTGGTTTGACACTGGCCCAACACCAAGCACCCATGAGAGTCACTTGATCATCCTCCCCTGCCACAGCTGGGCAGAGGAGAGAGGGAAAAAAAGTAACGAAGGCTTCATGAGTTGAGATAAGCACCAGGAGAAAACACTTCAAGGGCAAAACAGGCTTAACTTAAAGTTACAAAGTGAAATTTATTGCTAACGGAATCAGAGGAGGATAATGAGAAATAAAATATGCTCTTAAAAACACCTTTTCCCCCCTAGCCCCTCCCTCCTTCCCACCGACAGCGCAAGGAGACTGGGCATGGGGATTTGTGGTCAGTTCATCACCGCAATTTTCTTCCACTGCTCTGGGAGAGGAGTCCTTCCCCTGTGGTACCGTGGGCTCCCTCCCATGGGAGACAGCTCTCCGTGAACCTCTCTGATGTGGGTCCACTCTCACGAGCAGCAGTCCTRCYGCACCCACTGCAGCGTGAGCCCCTCCCACGGGCACACAGTCCTCCCAAAACTGCTGCGCCGTGGCTCTCTCTTTCCATGGGGTGCAGCCGTCCAAGGACAGGCTGCTCCAGCCTGGAATCAAGGGCCCTCTCTCTGCACTGGGTCTTCCACTGCATCACAGCCTCCTCCAGGCACCCACCCAGCCCAGTGTGAGCACCTCTCCCACGGGCTGCGGGTGGATCTCTGCATCCCCCGTGAACCCGTGGGCTGCAGGGACACAGCTGCTTCACCATGGTCTGCACCACGGCCTGCAGGGGAATCTCTGCTCTGGCACCTGGAGCGCCTCCTCCCCCTCCTTCTTCACTGCCCTTGGTGTCACCATGTTGTTTTCCCTCACATGTTCTCACCTCCTCCTCTTCYCTGACTAGAATCCAAAATCTCTTGTGACTTTGTTTTGATTTTCTTCTTAAGTATGTCATCACAGAGGCGTTGCCAACCTCTCTCATTGGCCCAGGTTTGGCCAGCAGCATGTCCATCTTTCAGAGCCATCAGAGACTGGCTTTGCTGGACATGGTGGAAACTTCCAGGAGGTTCTCACAGGAGCCACCTCTGTGGCCCCCCTGCTACCAAAAACCAGGCCAAGGAAAACCAATACACCACTGTTCCTGCTGTTCCCTGTTCCCAGTGTCCTTCATTCTCAGTGTCCCCCACTCCTGCTGCTCCCAACCCAGATCCTGTGGAATTCCTGGCAGTGGGTTTTCTCTCCAAGCTCTCCTCATCTCCAGGGCTGTGAACTCAACCTTTGTCCTCTGTGTCCAGCAGCCCCTGTGTATGGTCATCTCACGGATCACCTTGGGGTCACCTCAGGGACACCTCATAGTCTTGGTCATAGTTGTCTCTAGGTCTTGATCCCCTCATGGTCATGGTCATGTCATGGTCATCTCAAGGTCATCTATTGGTCACAATCATCTCATGGTCCTGGTCCTGTCATGGTCATAGTCCGGGTTATCTCATGACCATGGTTGTCACATGGTCACGATCATGTCATAGTTGTGCTCATCTCATGGTCAGCTCATGGTCACAGTCATGGACATATCATGGTCATCTCTTGATCCCAGTCATCTCAAGATCTCATGTCAGTCAACTGATTGACATTTCTGTTGATTTCAACTGCTGAGGCACCACGACACAAGCCTATGGCTGGTCCCTGATGCAGATGGAGCAGCTGCCAAGGGTTGGTGCCATGTTTCCAGCACATGAACACTGGCTGGAGTTGGTCTGCAAGGATCTCGACATTGTGTTGTGATCCTGTTATTAAAAGTTTTAGAGAGATGCCTCTCTCTGAATTAAGGTCCAAACAAGACCATATGACAAAGTTAATAGTATGGATTTTATTTAACAGTAAATGAGAGCGAGAGAGAGAAAGAGAAAGAAATAGAAAAAGAGGTGGGTGGAAAGAAAGAGAGTGACAGAAAAAAATATCACCACTCTGTGGATCCCAACAGCATCCCATTGGGCCTGTTACAAATGAGATGGGAGAGCTTAGACAAGTCTCTGCCTTTGCCCAGGTTTCTGGCAGTAGGCAGCAGCTTTATTGAGGCAGCCAGCACCCCAAAACCCACTCTCGCTTGCAAGTTCTTAAAAATGACCAATCAGGCCTATTACAACTTGAATTATTTATTGAATAGACACAAGGAAAAAAACAGACATGAGACTTTGACAGGCTTACTTACTAAACAGGATAAACAAAAGAAACACTACTAGTAGGTTTATAAGACAGTGCATGATAATAAAGGTACCTATGTTAGAGCTAGCGAAGAAATAGTATAGATTAGGAGCTAATGTCACTTACCAACAAATGATAGTGGGGTGCAGAAGTCTCTTTCCTCTCAATCCCCAGGGGAAGTAACTTGATACCGACGTCTCCGTGTTGAGGAGAACTCTACACACACTCAGAGTGTATAAGAGATTTCTGATTTCATGAAAATTGCAGTGCTCTTGTGCAAGGCCTTAAAAACTGTCCTCTGTGTGTGGCTTCCCCAAAGGGGGGGGGTTTACAACTGAGCCATTTTGTGTAACAGAGGATGGGTGTTCACTGCCTCTGACCAGAGGTTACATTGCACCCCCAAAATGATGAGCCTGTGGGCTATGGCTTCCCCCACCGCAAACTCAATCAGAGCTGATTTTCAGGACGGTTGCTGGGTTTGGCTTTCTGGGGGATGCTTTCTTCTCCCTCAGCCTTGTTTACTTCTCTCTAGGCCTGAGATAATTGAACAAGAGTGTCACCTTTCTGTTATCTCAGGTTCCCTTAGGTGGCTTAACTCACAGTCCGAAGTTCCCCTGAGGAGGCATCCTCAGAGAAGGGTGGGCTTCGGTGGTCGCAGCATCTTTATACAGTTCCACCAATAATGCGCAAAACTCCTTCATAGCAAAGTTTAAGCCATTAACTATAACATTTCAGTGTCTGACACACCAACACCGTGAAGTATCTCGAGCCCTGTCCCTGATCCCAACAAGACAGGTAGGAACAGGTTGCCTGGAGAGGTTGTGGCTGCCCGGGCCAGGTGGGACGGAGTTTGGAACAATCCCGGGACGTGCCTGCACTCGGCACCGCTGCAGCCGCCATCGCCGGGACAGCGCGGGAGAGCCCGGCCTGGGCGCCCCCCACCTCCCCCCTCCCCACGCTCCCCTCCCGGGGGTCGCTGGGGGCGAGGGGGGCGCAGGTGGGGTCCAGGTGGGGAGCACTGGAAGCTGAGGGTTCTCCTGGCAACTGATGAGTCAGCGGCAGAATGTGCCCTGATTGGCTGAGGTTTTTGGGAGTTATTTCAGGCCCGCCGGGTACCTGGGCTTCAGGGAAGCGCGCCCTSACCGGCTGATGGCTGTCGGAGGCTGTAGCCGCGGGTACGGGGCGTCCTGGGTAGACGGGCTGATGGGTCTGGGGGCACGGGGGGGTGGACCTGCTCAGACCCGTCAAGACTCAGATAATAGAAAGATTTCAAGCCCCTCCACAGCCCCCTCCAACACCCTCACAGCCCGCCCAGGATCACTCCAACCCCCTCAAAGCCTCCCAGTCACCCCGTTCTGCCCCGCCCGTGTCACCAGGGGTGCAGAGGAACCGATGACACAGATTTGGGGGTGCCGGGACCTCTACAAACTCCTTTACTGCTGCTCCAAAGCCCCCCCAAAATCTGGGGAGCCAGGTCCCCGGGCTGCAGGTGTGCGGAAGGTTCAGAGGGCACTGGTGGGGTGCAGCGGGGTTGGAGTGGGGGTCACTGGGACACAGCGGGACTGGGGCGCTCTGGTCTGGGCCAGAGCAGAGAGTGAGGGACTGAGGCTGCAGCAGGAGCACAGGAGCCCTGTGAGGAGAGAAAAGGGGATGACACTGGGATGCAGGGGTCCCACCCCTGGGGAGGGCGCACATCCAACTTGGCCGTGGCCCCTCTGGCAGCAGTGAGGGGACCCCAACCCGTGCAGGGCAGGGTGGCCACGGCCACCACCTGCAGCCTGGGGAACGTGGAGCCCTCAAACAGAGACCCCCGTGAGGACTCCGTGAGGACTTCCCCTCACCTTCTCCCGCAGGTAGAAGCTGAGCCCCAGCACCAGGAAGACGAACCCCAACACAAAGCCCCCGACCCCTGCCAGCATCTTGCAATGTCCAGCGGTATCTCTGGGGTGCAAGGGGGTCAGGATGGGGGTTCAGCACCTCCCCAAACCACCTCACAAACCCTCCAGGATCCCCCAAACCACTCTCAGCCCACCCTAGGACCCTTAAAACCACCTTACAGCCCCACAAAAGCCTGCAAGACCTCCAAACTCTCTCCCAGTTACCCCCAGGACCCTCCAAACATTCTCTCAGCCTCCCCCTAAAACCCCCCAAACCATTCCACAGTCCTCCCAAAGGACTCTCCAAAGCCCCACATATGTCACCCAGAATAGCCCTAAACGTCCTCCCAGCTCCTCCAAGACCATCCCAGGACCCTCCTCATAGACAAACAGTCCCATCCAGGACCTCCCAAACTCCCTCCCAGGTTCCTCCAGGCCCCCCAAACCCTCTCACAGCCTCTATCAACACCCCTCAAATCCCCTGCCGAGCGTCACAGCTTTCCCAGGACCACTCCAAACACCTTCCATCCGGGGGGGGGGGGGGGGGGGTAGAAAGGCAGTATGGGGGGGTCAGGGCAGGGATCCTCCCTCTCTCTCCCCGGCTCCTCTGAGCCGTACTGCAGTGCTGACGTGCTCCACCTGGCAGGGGAAGGTGACCCCGCACCGGGGGAGAAGTTTCCAGCAGTTCTCCCCCCACCCTCCCCGCTCACCCGAGAGCTCCTCACCCGCAGCCGGAAGGGCTCCCAGCACCACCAATACGGCCCTAGCGCCAGGGCAGGTGTTGACACCCCAAAAGCAGCGGCGCTGTGACGCGGGAGGCTCTCCGCGGCCCCGCCCCGTGCGGGAGCACCAGTCCGAACCAGTGCAGAGCGCGGGCGGGCAGCATCAGCCGTGCCCGGGTAGGGCCGGGACCCGGGGGCTCCCGCCCGCACTCGGCCCCCGCCGCGGCCGCCCCCGCCAGGACAGCGCGGGGGAGCCCGGCCTGGCCGCGCCCCACCTCTCCTCTCCCCAAATTCCGCTCCCGGGGGGCGCTGAGGGAGGGAGGGGGGGCGCAGATGGGGTCCAGGCGGCCAGCACCGGGAGATGCGGATCTGCCCGGCAACTGATGAGTCATCGCCAAGACGCGCTCTGATTGGCTGAGGGCTGCAGTGGGGGGTCTCTGAGGGCCCTCGGGGTACTCGGGGTCTGCGAGCCTTACCTGGTAACTGATGACTCCTCCAGTGGCGCGCTCTTATTGGCTGAACGCTGCTGGGCCAGTGCCGCGCCGGGCGGGGCCGCGGGGACACCCCCCCTCCCCCACCCCCAGCTTCTTTTGGGGTGTCAGCACCTGCCCGGTGCTGGAGATGGGGTGTGTCGCGGGGACCTGGGGCCGTACGGGTGGCACTGGTGGTGCTGGGAGCCTCCCCAGCTGCGGGTGAGGAGCTCTCGAGTGAGGTGGTGTGAATGCTACAAGCCTGGCTGCAGAGAGGTTTCTCAGTTTTCTGATAGTGTCTGTGTGAAGGCCTTGCTTTCTCACGGACGCTATGGGAAAACAATTGAGAGATTTTGTGAACTATGGTATTGTTATGATACCGAAGAGAAAATATCTGAAGTAAGTGTTGTTGGGTTCAGCCAATCCCTCTGGGGGGCGGTTGGTCAGTGAACCAATAACCTTATGCCGGTGTCCAGCGTGCTGAGGTATATTAATTTACAAGTCTGCTTATAAAGTGTCGGTTTCTTCTCGTACTAAACTGCCCATGTCGCTTTATTTCTCGGTCTCTGCTCGCTAGCGACAAGGTGGGACCCCAAATTGAGAGGGGGAAGGGGGTTGTGGATTGGGGGAACGATGGGAAAGGGCTGGGAGAAGGGGGGAAAGGGGAAGCTGAGACCCCCTAACAGAGCAGGAGGGGGAGTGGGACCCCCCAAACTGAGTTGGGAAGGGTGTGGGGATTGGGGGGCATGATGAGAAAATTTTCAACACTAAACATCTCAGTTGTTCCCCCACATCTTCCAGTTACTCCCCAGCCCTCCCACTGAGCCACCACATTCCCATTTCATAGAATCATGGAATCGCTGAGATTGGAAAATCCCTCCAAGACCACCAAGTTCAACCAGATACCCACCCTCTCTTGTCACCAAGTGCCACATCAAGTTGTTCCTTGAACACCTCTAGGGATGGGGACACCTTCCTGGGCAGCCCCTTCCAATGTCTGACAACACTTTTCACAGAAAAATTCCTCCTGATGTCCAGCCTGAACCTCCCCTGGCACAGCTTGGGGCTGTTTCCTCTTGTCCTGTCCCCGTTCCCTTGGAGCAGAGCCCGACCCCCTCAGGCTGCCCCCTCCTGTCAGGGAGTTGTGCAGAGCGAGAACGTGCTCCCCTGAGTCTCCTTTTCTCCAGGCTGAGCCCCCCAGATCCCTCAGCCACTCCTGGGGCTCCAGCTCCTGCCCCAGCCCCGTTCCCAGCTCTGGACACAAGTAAAGCCTTGATCCCTGCTCAGTGAGTTTATTTAAAAGGTACTTTAAGGTACTACTTTTCGCTGAGGTGGCACAAAGAACTCAACAAAAATTCCCAGGAGTTTAAAAAACCAACTTTACTGGCAAACTTTAGAAAATCAGGAATTTGGCAATATTTAAAACCAACATTCAATCCAAATAACGCATTTCACAGAGCACTGACTGGGCAAATTCTACCCATCCAACCTTAAATTACCCACACTTCAAGAAGAGGAAATACGGAGTAGAAAAGGAGAAAAATAGAGAAAAAGGAAAAGAGAAAACCAAAATACAGCTACTGCCTTGGATCCAGCGTGGGCTCAGCTGCTGTAAAATCCAATGACAACAGGGACATGACCACAGGTTTTTGGGGCAATGGGTTTTATCTACTCTGGCCTCCTGTGGCCACCTTTCCCCCCACGTGGGGCTTCTGGTCATCTGGTCACTCTGGGGGTTGATTGGGGTCCAGGGCTGGCTGTGGGGCAGTGCTTATCCCTCACTCYAGCCCCTCCATGTCTTTTTCGGTAGAGAGGTTAAATAGACAGAAGTGAAGGATGGGTGCCTAATGAGCCCTCGGGGTGCAGGGCCTCCCTAACAGGAGTTTGGGAACATTCATTAACCCTGGAGGGGTTAACAAGCTTCCGAGGTGGGTAACCCCACTTTGTGGGGGTTAATTAGCCCTGGGAGCTTGTTAAAAACAGATTGAGGGAATTGGCTTTCACACAGGCTAATTAGTTAATGAAATGAGTTGTGGTTACTATGTAATGCTAATAGTTGCTGTTTAATTGTTATGGGATAAGGTACTTGGATGTTCTGAACAGTTAATATTATGTCAGGTCAATATCCTTGTTTCCCCTATAATTGAGGTTAATAATAGTTATTTTAATAATGGAGGAGCYGGGAATGTTCCAGAATATTAGTGATGTAATTGAAGGGGAGGTTTAGGAGAGATTTCAGCATAAAGAGGCACAGGCAAGAGGATCATTGGGTGAAGACCACACGTATGACAAGACCCTAGACAAGGGGAGCAAGCCACCAGCCAATTAAATGAACTGACTCAAACACCAGCCAATCGTCTCAATCCTACGGGGAGGGTATAGGGGGGGATGTGCGGGATCTTCAGGTTATAAAAGGTGGTGCCAGAGGCCTTGAGTCTGTCTGGCTGCGGGTTATCTGAAGTCCCGGTCTGTGCTGCAGTTTGCTTTGTGTAAAGGCAGACAGCCAATCTAAGCCTCTGATCAGTGTGTTAACAATTTAATAAATCATTCAAAATTTAAATCGTTAGAGGTCCTTTCTCACAGGGCTTAATGAGCTGGGGACGTTAATTAGCCCAGTAGGGTGTAATTTGCCCCAGAGGAGTTAATTGTGTCCCTACTGGGAAGGGGTGGGGCCTGCATTGCTACCTGTACACCCTAGGCCCCTCCCCCACTGCTGACCCTTTCCCCCAGAGACCCACAAGAGAGGGCAAGAGGCTCCTCTCCCACGTTCAGGACCATTTTGGAGAGGGTGAGGGTCAGGGTGGTGACCTGCCCTCTCCCCCATACTTTTCTCAGGGCTTTCCAGTAAAACCAGTGAAGAAAAACAGGCAGAGTCGTTATGGTGGGGGAGAGGCTCTAGAACGTTTTATTGGGGTGGGGGATGGGCTTGAAACCTCTTCGGAGGGGAGGGAAGAGGCCCAGAACCAGAACGCTTTACAGGTTGGGCGAGGGAAGGGGCAGGTCAGGAGGCTGGGTCTCCCCCTTGGGGGTGTCCCCACTTGGGAGGCTCCCCTCTCCCTCCCGGTGCCCTCCCCCTTCCTCCTCCTCTTCTCCCTCTTCCTCCCGCTCCCCCTCCTGCTCCATCCGCTCTCGGTAGTTCCTCCTGAAGAAGCCGCACTGTGGAGGAGGGGCGGGTAAGAATGGGGGAGGGACGGGCACCCCAAGAGTGGGGGGCACCCCTCCCCCCATCGCAAAACTCTCCCCCACCTTGGCGAGGCCGAGGGAGATGAGGAGGAGGAGGAGGAGCCCCCCCACCCCTCCTCCCATGTAGACAGGGAGGGGGTTGACTTCCCACAGCAGCTCCACCTTGGTGACTCCCTAAAACAAGCGGGGGCGGGGGTGGGGAGGGAGAGGTGTCGGAGGCGGGGGAGGGGCTGTCCCAACTTCCAGGGCAGCCCCTCCCCACCAATTACCTGAACATACCAGAGCCGGGGCGTGGCCTCTACACACGGGCCCCCCCCCCCGCCGGACCCCTTCCGCTCTGACCCCTGCCCATCCCAGAGCCCGTCCCGTTACCTGGGCTCGGAGGAGTTGGGGCGTGGCCGCCAGAACGGGCAGGGGCAGAGCGAGCCAGAGGGCGGAGCAAAACTGGGAGTGGGCGGGTCCCTGCGGTGGGGGAGGGGTTAGAGGGGTGGGGCTCTGGGAGTGGGGGAAGGGTTACAGGAGGACGGAGTGGGGGGAGGGGTACCTGGCTATGGGGGAGGGGCTGCAGGACAGCGCTGACCGTGATGCCTGCAGGGTTCGCCGGGGTCAACAGGGTCGGGGGGCAGTGGAACAGCTGCAGGTGGGGTGTGGAACATGCCTGGGGGAGGGAGGGGTGGGACCTTGAGTCAGAGCCCAGCCCCTCCCCCATTATGGGGGTGGGGACCCTCCAGTGCCCCACAAGTGTCGGGCCCCCAGAGCACCTCCACTAGATCCCCCCGCCCCTGAGCACCCCCCACTGCACCCTGCGATCAGGGTCCCCACGCCCCTCCCTCCCTCACCTGGGCGATGCTCCTGTTCAGCTCCTGACCCACAGAGTCTCCCAGCTCCAGCCCCACAGCCACACAGGGGCCCCCTGGTTCCTATGGGGCAGCGGGTGAGTTTGGGGATAGGGGATCACTAGGGACAGAGGGAAGTAGGGGGATAGGGGGTCACTTGAGGGCAGGAGGTATTTTTGGGGCAGGAGGTCACTCAGGGGGCAGGGGGTCATGGGGGGCAGGGGGGAGAGTGGGGGTCAGAAGGGAGTTGAGGGGCAGGGGGTCCTGCCCCCTGTATTTGGGGGGAAGGTCTCTGGGGAGTGCTATTGGGCAGAGGCCCCCACTCACCACTCGCACTTGGGGGGCAGCTACAGCCACACCGTGGGGCAGCACATGGGGCAGGAGGACAAAGGGTGTCACCTGTGGTTTGGGGCTGCCCTGAGGGGGTGGCTGGAGAAGCTCCACCTGTGGGGCAGAGTTGGGGGTCAGGGCTGTGGGGCAGCAGGATGGGGGGGAGTCACTTAGAGGGCTCACCTGATAGTGGTGCTGCACAGTCTTGTTGTGGGGCTGGGGAGGGGTGAAGTTTAGGTGGTGGGTGGAATCTTCTTGCCTGTGTGTGGGGTGGGGGGGATCAATGAGGCCCAGCTGCCTGGGTCCCCCCTGAATCCATGGAGCAGGAATGTGTGGGGCTTACCAGGAGGCCACAAGGTCAAGGGCAAAGTGGACAGGGATGTCCCAGGAGTCCATGTTGTCCTCGAGGGTGATGTTGGGCTCGTTATTGCTATGGGGCAGGTGAGACCCACAGACATCACCTCCCTGCCCAACAGCGCTGCACAGGCCCCTCCTCACCCCACGGACCCCACCTGCTCACAGTCGCCGTCAACCCCACGGATTGTCCCCATGAGGCATTTTGCTGAAGGTCAAAGGTCACCTCCACCACCACCTGACATGGGGCAGAGTTGGGGTGTCTCGAGGGGCTGTCCCACAGCGACCCCTGCCCCCCAGCACTGCCCCCCAGCTCCTACCTGCCAGCCAGAGCGGAGGACAGGGCAGCTGAGGTTGCAGGTGAGGCCCCACAGCTGCCCCTCAATGCCCTGGGAGTCCCAGCAGTGGATGGGTATCGGCACCAGGGTCGAGGCCTGGGGGAGATACAGGGCTGGAATCTGGGGGGCCCGAACACCTGCGTTCCTCCCCACCCCATATTTTGGGGTCCCACATACCTGGCTGGCTTGGGCCCGCCGGAAGGAGAAACCTGGGAGGTGGTGCACTTGTAGGGCCACCCCATAGGCATCTTCTCCCCTGTTCTTCACAATCAACTGTACCCCCAGTTTGGCACTAGGGACCCCCAAAACAGCTGCACCCCTTGGCAGCACCTTGATCCCCAAGTCGGCTTCGCACACCTCGTCAGCCCCACAGTTCTGCTCAAAGGGGATCTATGGGGGAGGGAAGAAAGGGGGCACATTAATTTTGGGGGACCCCACCACCCTCCCATTGCATCCCACATCCCAGCCTCACTGTGGTGTTACCTCGACCCAGGTGAGGGCACTGCCGGGGGACAGGATGTGCCCTGGCGGGTCCCTATAGGGCAAGGTGATGGTGACATTGACACGGATTGGGGTGACGAAGTCCTCGAGGCAGGGCTGGGGCACAAGGGACAGAAGGTTGGGGGGCACCCCAGAAGTAGGGGACAGCACCCCCAACCACACCCCAGAAGTGTCAGTCCCCCGCCCCCAAGGGTATGTCCCACCCCCCAAGTGCTGGTTCCCCTCTGCCCCCCAAGTGTGGGTTCTGCCCCCTTCCCAAAGGTGGATCCCACCCCCTAAGTGTCGGTACTGCCCCCACCACAAAATTGGATCGCACCCCCCAAGTGTAGGTCCTGCCCCATGTGGGTCCCTACCAGCACCCTCAGCGCCTCCTGCTGGCAACTCTGTCCTGGCTGTATCTCCCCGGCCCAGCTCTGCTGCCCCTCCCCAAAATCCCCCCGACCTTGTGCCTGCTGGGGGTCAACATCCGCCTGGAACATCACCGGGGTCACCAGGTCACCTAGAGACCAAGATCGAGGCAAAAGGTCAGCGGTTGCCGCAGTACCTCCTGGAGGCCATCCCGTGCACCCCTCCCCGGACCTGAGGGGTGCAGGCAGAGGCGGAGGGTCACAGTGCTGGCGGTGACATTGGAACAGTCGACCCAGCGGGTCGGGATCACAGGGGGTTCAAAGGTCAGGTGGGGGGTGACCCTCAGCACTGGGCGGGACCTGCAAGGGAGGAGACATGAGGGAGGGGACACATCAGGGGTGGCACTGGTTGTATCACCACCTCCCTCTCCCCCCATGTTCCGCCGGTGTCCCTCCCTCTGGACCCACCCCCAAGTTCTCATCCCCACCCCCATGTCCCCATCTCTGCCCCTGTCTACCCATATCCTTGTTCTCACCCAATCTCCATGTCCCCATGTCCACCCCTAACGTACCCATCCCCTCGTTCCTGTCCCCATCACCTTCTCTATTTCCACCCCGATGTTCTCATCCTCAACTCTGTCCCCATCCCATCATCACCATCCACGTCCCCATGACTTGTTCCTTGTCCCATGTCTCCACCCCCATATTCCCATCTCCATAATACCATCATCATCTGTGTCCCCACCCATGTCCTTCCCTACTCCTTCTTCATACTCACATCCTCATCACTGTGTCTTTGTGTCCCCACCCATGTCCCCCTTTCCATCCCCATGTTCTTGTCCCCAAGCCTGGGCCCCCATCACTCTTCCCAAAACTTCAACCTCATGTCCCCATCACCATCCCTGTCCCTACCCACATATCCCCATTTCCTCACGCTCACCCCTGTGTCCCCTATGCCCCCCCATGTCACCTCATTACCACGACGTGTCCCTCCATCCCCACTGCCATATCCACCAGTCCATCCCCTGTGAGGTCCAGGCCACCAGCAACCGCCTGCCCGAAAAAACGCCCCAGGGCCACCACTTTCCCCTGCAACCTCTGGGAGGGAGGGGACACTCTTAGCCACCTGATGTCCCCTCCTCCCCGGGGGGCAGGTCTGCTCCCCCTCATTCCCCAGGTCCTACCTGTCGGGGGAAGGGCTCCACTCCCCCAGGGCACCCCCAAAAGATGTAGACGGCTCCACATTCCTCGTCCTCCAGGGGGGCTCCAACGGCCACCTCAGGCAGGTTGTCACCATCCAGGTCTCCCAGAGTGGCCAAGGATGCCCCAAAACGGCCCAAGGGGTGACCTGAGGCACCCCAAAGCTGCCCAGAGGGATGCAGGGCATCCTGGGGGAACAAGGACATTGTGGGGTCACCTTGGTCACCCCAGTCCCATGGACCTCAGATTGGGGTAACCCTGGCCCCCACCTTGAGGTTACCCTGCATCACCCCTGTCCCACGGACCTTGGGGTCAAGGTCACCACAGTTACCCTATGACCTTGGGTTTCAGTCATGCTGGTCACCCCATGGTCCCCAAGGTGGTGGCACCATGTTGACCCCATGCTTTTGGTTTAGGGTCACCCTGGCCACCTCATGACCCTGGTAACCCTGGGTTGATGTCACCTCTGGTCACTCCAGTCCCATGTTCCTCAGACTGGGATGACCAGGGTGTCACCCTCGTCACCCCCATCCCATGGTCCTTGGCTTTAGGTCACCATGGTCACCCAATATCCCTGGGCTGGTGTTCCCCCCTAGCAATGTGCCCCCCACTTTTTGTGTTCCCAGGGTTGGTGGTGGCCCCAGGGGTGGTGCCCCCCTTACCTCCTTCCACCTGTACACGTGCACCCGTCCTCCCCGCCGCCCGTCGTAGTGGCTGGGGGCCCCCACCAGCAATGCCACTGTCACCCCACCCTGGTCCAGTGTGCAGAGGGTGGCCCCAAAATAGGACCCCACCTGTGGGCGGACATCTGTGTCACTGGGTAGGCACATCCATGGGGACCTCCCCAAAGTAGGACCCCACCTGCAGGGTGACGTGTGTTGCCTGGGAGAGGGTGGGGACACACATGGGACCCCTCCCCCACAGCACAGAGGGTTGCCCTGAATTAGGACCCCGCCTGTGAGAGGACATCTGTGTCACCTGCGGAAAGTGGGGACACTCAGAGAGACCCTGTCCCCACCATACCTGCTCCCCAACGAGGGTCTGCAGCACTTGCCAGTCCCCGGTAGCTCTGGGCACCTCGAAGAGGACCATCCCCCCCACGTGGAGGTGACGGGGTGCACCTGCAGCCACCAGCACCCGGGCAGGGACATGCAGCCCAACCACTGAGTAGCCTGGGGGAGGGGGTTACCAGAGTCATCAGGGTCAACCCGGTTCTCAAGGTGGGGGACACCTTGGCCATCCCATGTCCCTGGATTGGGGTCACCAGGGTCAAGGTGGTCACCAAGGTGTGCTGACCTGGTCAGTCTGTGCTTTGGGATGGAGTCACCATAGTCACCCTGGGTTGGGGTCACCATGATGACATGGTTCTCAAGCTCGGGTCACCTGAGTCTCCCCATGGCCCTGAGATGCCACCATAGTCAACCTGGTCCATGGTTGGGTCCTGACCCACCACCATGATTCAACCTCCCACCCTTTCTGAACCATCCCACCCAGATTGCCCACCCACCAAGATTGCCCCTCCCCCAGGATCTACCCTCCCACCTGTCTGTGTCCCCCTACATTCAAACCAAACCTCCCCTCTTCCCCTCACTTATTATCCCTCCTCCATCCATGTAACCCCTCCCTTACCCCCAATAAGCCCCTCCCCCCTAATTAACACTTCTCACCCAGGTATCCCTCAGGACCACTCTTGTTCAGGTGGGGGTTGGGCACGAAGGTCTCATTCTCTTGCAGCTCCAGCAGCCCCCCCGCCCAGTTATCGGCCCCCACTGCCCCCGTCACCCGCCGGCCCTGGGGGGGTAGGACCACATGAGCACGAGGAACACCCCACCCTGACACTCAACCTCCCTCTCCCCTTCCCACCTGGATGATATCAACACTGATCCCGCTGGAGCACATCTCCAGGTGAAAGCTGTGCAGCTGGGTGGTACCTGGGGGAGAGGGGCGAGAGAGGATTGGGGATGTTGGAGATGGATGTGGGGGAGGTATTAATTAGAGTGAGGGAGGGGTTAATTGGGGTGGGGTGCATGCCCCAGCTGGTTTTGGGTCCTCTCCATGTCACAGTTGTGTTACTAGGGGGGGGAGGCATTAATTTGGGGAAGCAGGGTAGGGTGTCAGGTACCCTGAATGTTGCAGGAGAGGTGCTGGTTGGGGTGGGGGCGGTGTGGGGGAGGGGTGGTGTTGGGGTACCCTCGATGTCATAGAGCCGCGCCTGCAGCTCCTGGAAGAGGCTCTGAAGCTGCTCGAAGCTCTTGAGCACCTGCACGAAGCCAGGCCCCGAGGCAAATTGCTGCAGGTACAGCTGCGTGTTGGGGCTGTTGAAGTTATTCCCCACCTGGCCAGGAGGGGACACCGGGTGTTACTGGGACAGGGGGGCCATTGCACATTCCCTCCATCTGCCACCCCTTCAGGATGAGCGGCCGTGGCCACGCCCACCCAGGGCCATGCCCACCATGATGACACCCACCCATGAGCCATTCTGCCACACCCAAACCCTCAAATGGCCACACCCATAACCCACACCTGCCTACACCCACTCATGACCATGCCCCCTCCCAGCCACACCCACCCTTACAACCCATTGCCACTCCCACCACTGGTCATGCCCCCTGTGACCACCCCCATGACCACGCCCACCCCACACATAGCCCACCCAACATCACACCTACTCACGATAATGCCCACTCGTGACCACATCCATACAACGGCCATGCCCGCACCACTACCAGCCCCACCATAACCATGCCCACCATGACCACGTTCACCATGCCTCGTCCACCATGACCACACCC
Source organism: Parotia lawesii (assembly GCA_003713295.1). Taxonomy (NCBI): domain Eukaryota; kingdom Metazoa; phylum Chordata; class Aves; order Passeriformes; family Paradisaeidae; genus Parotia; species Parotia lawesii. Next base: position 47,286 of record RAHM01000737.1, read on the forward strand.
TCATGACCACACCCATCCCACCCACCCCGATGACGTAGCGGTGGATGCCGTGCTCCTCGGCCGCGCGCACGCTGCTCTTGGTGTCACTGTCGGTGGCGTCGCCATCCGTGATCAGCACCAGCACCCGCCGTGCCCCTGGCCGTGCCCCCCGCCCCTCTGAGAATAGCGTCTGCCTGCACAGACCACAGTGGGTGCTGCAGGTGGGGCTGGGGGGGCCACCGGGGGTCATTCTGGGAGCCTGGGGGGTAGCGAGGGTGAAGAGGGAGCAGCAGGGGAACAGTGGGGTGCTGGTGGGGAGCAGCTCAGGGTCAACAGTGGGGCACATGTGGGTGCTGGAGGGTGGCAGTGGGGTGCAGGGGGCACAAGGGTGGTTCTGGGGGACAGAGTGGGGTGCTATGAGTGTGGTGCCCTGCTGTGGGGTGGCAGTGGGGCACAGGGGTGGCATTAGGAGGGCACTGGGGTGGCAGGGGATTCAGTGGGGCAGCTGGGGTGCTGGAGGGTGGTGAGCAGGAGCAGAGCATGGTGTGGGGCAGCAGTGGGGCATAAGGGGTAGCTGTGGGGCAGCTGAGGGGCGGCTGTGGGGTGCAGTGGGGCAGGCCATGTCTCACACAACGAAGCCGATGGCAGCAAAGGTGTCAGTGAGGCCTCCGCGCTGTCTCAGCCCCTGCAACAGCTCCCGAGGCCGCGGCTTGGCCACAAATTCTTTCAGCGTGAACACAGTCTGCACCCCATCCGAGAACTGCACCGCCCCAAACTGCCCACGTGGGGTACTGTCAGCGCCCACCCTGCCAGGGCTGTGGGCCCAGAGCCTCTTATAGCATCCTACTGTCCCTGAACCCCTGTAGTGTTCTCTATAGTGTTCCCCATAGCCCCCATTCCCCCATAGTGTTCCCTATAGCCCCCACAGCCCACATGCCCCCATAATGTTCCCTATAGCCCCCATAGCCCCTAGCTCCCCATAGTGCCCCCATGGCCCCCACCCCCCACAGTGTTCCCTATAGCCCTCATCTCCCATAGTGCCCCTATAGCCCCTGTACTCCCCCCATTTCCCCCTCCGTAACACCCCCTAGAACTCCCACCCCCCCTGTACCCCCCACAGCCCTCCCGGGCATACGTGGATGGAGGTGTTCTCCAGCTTCTCCATCACATCCACCATGAAGTCCCGGATGGCCCCAAACTGGGAGGGGCTCATGCTGCTGGAGCCGTCAAACAGGAACACCAGGTCCACTGGGCCCCGCTGGCAGCCTGGGGTCGTGGGGGGGTGGTCACTGAGGGCAACACCACTGAGGGCAACACCACTGGCAGAGGGCCATGGGGCATGGCTCAATGGCCCCAGGGGTCAGCCAGGGCCATCCTGGGTCCATGATGGCCTCCATGGGTCAACCATGGTCTCTGTGTCTCAGTCCTGGGTCAGCCATGGGTCAACCCCCAAGGTTAATCATCATGGCCACCATGGGTCAGCCATGGGTTCACCACACTCTCCATGGGTTGGGAGCCATCTCTGGGGTGGCCCCTCACCTTGGCGTCCGGGCATCAGCTCCTGCTGCAGTCTCAGCTGAGGGTCGAGCAGGAGGCAGACCCCACTCACGTAGATGTTGCGGTCACAGATGTGGGTCAAGCCCGGACCACAGGCCTGGGGAGGGGCGAGAAAGGAGCAGAGGATGGGGCTGAGAGGGGAAGGGGTGGGGTGGGGCAGAGGGTGGGGCTGAGAGGGGAAGGGGCGAGAGGACTGTTGGACTCACGATGGTGCCGTTGCCGTCCCGGGCCAAGGCCATTCCTATGTGTGTCTGGGTGCTATTCCCTGGGGACAGATCTTAATCCTAATCCCACCCCAATCCCACTCTAACCCTGCTTTGATCCTGCCCTAATCCCACTCCTCTGCATTTTAAATCACACCCCATGCAATCCCAGCTCCACCACCCATTCTAATCCTGCCCTAATCTCACCCTAATCTTGTTCCCACTCTAATCCTGCTCTCACTCTAATCCCACCCCTGAAACCACCCTACCCTCCACCCACACCCACCCTTACCACAATCTCACCCTTATCCCACCTCCATTCTAATCCCATCCCCAAATCCTTTCCACCCCCAACCCTAATCCCACCCCACTCCCACCCTAATCCCACCCCACTCCCACTTCTCCTCCACCCCAATCCCATCCCAATCCTGCCCTAATCCCACCCCTAAAAGACACCTTCACCCCCACCCACCCCCCACCCTATCTCACTCAAATCCACCCTAATTCCACTTCAATCCTACTTCTAATCCTGCTGCATCCCCACTTCTAATTCCACCCCATGCCTACCCCTACTTCCACCCCAGTCCCTCCTAATCCCTCCATTCCCACCTTCCAGCTCCACCTCCYGGCACTCTCCACTCTGCACCACGCACTGGAACAACCGCCCCCCATCTCCAGCCTCTGATGGGGCCCCCACCAGCACCCTGGGGAGAGAGGGTTATTTCAGCCACCCAGGATCCCCAGGTGGCTGAAATATCCCAGCGCCCTGGGAGGGGCCCCATAATTGGGGTGACTCAGATGTCCAGGCCCCCCATCTCCTACCGGGCCCCGTCCAGCGGCAGCACTTGGTGCCCAAAGCTCCGGCTCCCACCAGTGGTCAGGACCCGATGTGGGGCTGGGTGGATGCTGAAGGCTCTGATATGGGGCAGCTCTATAGGGCAGAGAGGGGGATAGGTGAGAGACAGCCCCTTGCCCCACACAGTTCCCCCAGCGAGGGGGCCCAGGTGTCCAGGACCCACAAGTGGGGGGACCCAAGTCTGGGACCTATAAATGAAGGATCCCAGGTCTCTGAGCCCCACAAGATGAGGGGCACCCAGCATCCGGTTCTCATGGCGCCAGTGTGGGGCCCTACTTCCTTCCCCGAGCGTGGGAAGGATTTGGGCATGCAAGGGCTCCTCCCCCACCCGCAGTTGGTCAGGTACCTTCATCTCCCACCTGCTGTGGGACGGGAACCCCCTTTCCCGCCCTCCATGGGTCAGGGCCCCAAGTCCCCCCATACCAGCCACCAGAGCCCCGATGATGATGCCAACGATGTGCCCCAGAGCCGCCATGCTGCCACCACTCTGGTGTCACCCCACCCCCCGGATTTCCTGTGACAAATGGGTGAAAAACATCCCACACAGAACCCAGGGCCCCAGGCAGACAGAGCTCGGGGGGCGGGATGGGAGGAGGGACAGAAATGGGGGAGACAGAAACGGGGGGGAGACAGAAATGGGGGGGCAGGCATCTGAGACCCAGAACTGGGGTGACTTATCTGTCACCACTGGGGGGGTCAGCAAGGGGTGTTGCTGTAGTGGGGGTTGGGTTGGGTTGTGTCAGGGGTTGTATCGGGTGTTGGGATTGAGCTGGGGGTCGCACTGGCAGTTGAGTTGGGAATGACTGGGGGTCATGCTGAGGGGTGTGATGGGTGTTGGGGGCTTGTGGAAGGTGACCCCAGCCAGACACCATGTGCTCCCAAAATCACTCTGTCACTCCCCTCCTCACCTGGACAAGGGAGAGAAAATAGAATGTGCATTCCAATGCTGGGGTGGGGAGGGGGGATTTGAGTTTGGGGTTGGAATATGTGGGATGATAGAGGAGCATGAATTGGGCTTTGAGAGAACAGGCCAGGCTGTGGGAAACTTCGAGGCATCAGCAAATTGTAAGGTAACCACAGACTGGTGTTTGAAGCAGCAACCAGTAGGGGCCGGGAGACATCAGTAAATCTTGGCACATCCTGTGGTCAGAGAGATTTGGGAAGCAGTGGACAATTAAAGTGTGCAGAGAAACAGCACAAGCATAGGGCAATGTAGGACAGTCTGCGGCAGGGACAACCAAGGGCCTTGGTGGGGCTGGGCACCCCCACATTTTCCAGCTATAACAAGTACCTCTGACTTCCTGCTTTACCAGAACCCGGGGATGGTCTCCTTTCCTGGGCATGGCCTCACTGGGCTCTTCAGTGATGACCCTTAGTGGGGCCAGTCAAACCCTCAGAGTCTTGGGGGTTGTTGCTGACTTTGACTTCTCAGGAGTTTCAGCTTCCCAAACGTGCAGTTCAGGGATTTGGCACCAAAGGGTGCAGGAACATGCTAAGTGCCTGAACAAGCCTCAGCTGTGGGTGTGATTTTCTCACTTCCCCAGTTCTCACGCAGTTAATTGGAGCAGTTTCAGGAGTGCTGTCAAAGTGAAAAGACTGTGAAATTAAATAAGAAAGCATTTTTCTAGTTTTTCTGCCTGCAGAATATGTACTATCCAGAGTTTCTGATTGAAGCATTTCTTAATGAAGTATGAACACAGAGCAAAGACCAGAACTGTGGGGAATTTTTAGTGTACCCCTTTAGCGAATTGAACACATGTTTTTGCTTAAATATAAACCCAAAAAAGCTCTCCCACCGAGCTTTGGGCAGTATCCTACCACCGTAAGCCGTTCTCCAAGGACTCTGCACAGATGTGACCAAAGCTGACCTCTCACACACAGCTGCACAGCTCAAGACATGTGAGCCCAGCCTTGGGCCCAGCCCCCAGCCCAGCTCTGCTGCCTGAGATGGCACTCCCCATCCAGGATGCTACCAGACAATGCTGTGGCTGTTCCTTATCACCAAGGGGATCTTCACTCCCTTACAGTCCTTCAGTCTGATAGGATAGATGGGTGCCCTTACAAATGACTCTGTGGTGAGGGTCTTTAGGAGGAATGGGTGTTAATGTCTTCAAAACGGGTCTTAATTTCTCTACAAACATCAAGCTGCACAAGTTTGTTAAAGAACTCAAACTCCTGACCTTTAGGGTAATAGACACGGGTCTGCACAAAGTCTTTTGCAGAACCCAGACAGCCCGAACTTCCAAACATTGGGGAAAACAGCGACACATGTTCAAGGGGGGATATGTGGTAGGCGGTTTGGGAAGGCTGTACCTTCCCGGTACCTCAGCCGATGGGGAAAGGAAGAGAGCAACATGTGGTCCGGAGTTTAGGATAAAAGGAGGCTGTGTCCTCCAAAACCTCGAGAGAGACCCCACGGGCGTGTGACCCAGTGGACTCTCTCCCTTTATTCGAATAAAGTTGCAGGACTCCTCTGTCTCCTTTGTGGACACTGGCTTTTGATAGCGTGGCTTCTCCCCACAAGTCTCTGGAATTTATAGTTACAGCCTGTTTAAGCCTTTCCTCAGCTGGGCCTTCTCCATTCCAGGTTATTCCTTAGTCCTAAATGACCACAGCTGAGCAGTTACAACCAGAATTTCCCCTTCAGGCGTCCTGGCACACCCTGCTGCAAAGGCCAGGATGTGGCAGGAAGGCTCGCAGGGTTTCCTTACTGTGGAGAAGGACATGCTCCAGAGCAGGGCTTCTCTGTGGCACCGTCAGAGGGACAGGGCAGGAGAGGACGGCTCCTTCTCCCAGGGACAGCTGTGGAGTTTGAAGGTGGAGGTGCAGCCAGGGGTGCCCAGGGCTGTCCTGCAAAGCAGGGTCCCTGTGCTTCAAGGCTCTGTGTGCCAGGGCAGAAACTCTGCTGCATGCCAGGGGCAGCTCTCAGCTTCCCCAGGGAGATCCCCACGGCACTGTCGGGGAGAGGCTGAGAGGTCCAGATCACCTCAGCACATTTCCAGAGGGGCTTTTCAAGTAGCATATCAAGGTCAGGGCTACCCATAAGGAAATGTACTTTCGGAAGGGTACTTCCTGGGAATCTGTGCTTTCATCTTCCTACTGGGGTTGGGCAGCAAAGAGTGGCTGGTGTGTCTGTCAGTGGGTGCAACCACCAGCAAACATCAAACCAAGCAGCCAGAGAGTATAAAAAGAGGTCTGAGATCTAGTTTAGGCCTGGATCGGATGCTGGAGAGCCCCAAGAGCCTGTGAGTTGGTTACTGGAGAGACACTGTGACCTAAACACTCTTGGAGAAACTGAGGAGTCCTGTGAGGCAGGTAATGGGAATGCCTTAGGTCTGGACCCAGGGGTGAAGTTCCCTTTGTGTGAGAGAGCAGCAGGAATGTGTGGGCACTGCTGGGATGGGCAGTGGGGCAGTCCACAGGAAACAGCAGGACAACAGGAGGGTTGGTCGGAGACAGGCACTGCGGACTTCCTGAGCAGGAAGAAGTCGCTGGGGCCTTCTCTGACAACTGAAGAAACCTCATGTTTCCAGGTGCTAGTTCTCATGGGAGGCCTAAACTATTCCAGTATCTGATGAAGGGGTAGCACAGCAAGCCAGCCAGGAGGTTTTTGGAGCTTATTAAGAGTTTTTCTGACAAGGGTGACTGAAGAGCCAGTGATGGAGGGTGTCCTGCAGGACATCACACTTAGAAACAAGGTCTGGACTGTAACAGTCAGGGGTGAGGAAGCAAAGGTGAAGGCTCTGAGAGAAAGGAAAAAGGCAGAGTGCAGGACTTCAGGAGAATACGCTTCAGCCTGCTTGGTGACCTGCTAAGAAGAATTCCATGGGATATTGTCCTGCAGAGAAGAGGGAAGAACTATTTTGTGTTCAAAAATCTTGTCTTCGAGCTCTAGAATACCTCGCCTTGTCACTCAGGAAGGTAAAAAACACTGTAGGAAGCTGGTATGGATGGGAAAGGAGCTGCTGACAAAAACCAAACATGAGGAGGTGTTGGAGTCCAAGGTGCAGGGAGTGTTTCTCTGCCTGTTTTGGGGGCTTCTACCCCCCTGGACAACCCTGTCTTTGACCTTCGTCCATGGAGAAAATTACCTACCCTCTGGGAAGAAGCAGAATCTACACTGGTGTGAATTAGGTGATAGAGCATTGTATAAGATTGTCACAGGGTGAAAATTTAGAGGCGTTGGGTTTGTTAATATAGTAAATAGATAAGAAGCAAAGACTCCAAGATGGAGGATTGTTGTTGTTCTTTAGGCCTTCTTCTTTCTTCTTTCTCT
>RAHM01000738.1:10566-20843 GCA_003713295.1 Parotia lawesii
TGGAAATACAAGCATAACCTCTCCCCCATGTAATAAGAGGGAAAGGTGCAAATAGGGCTCCTGAAAAGGTGTCAATGGAGGAATGGATGTATTTTAAGTGACCAAATTCAGGAAAATGTGTAACATCTGTTTGCCACAATTGGAGGCTCTGCAAACCTCGAGGGTTAATTCCATGCGAGCCGGGGATAAAATTATAGCGCTGGCAGTCAGGGCATGCAGCAATAATGCCTTTAGCTTGTTGATATGTGAGTGAAAAGGACCGTTGCAAGGCAGCAGCATTTTGATGGAAAAAGGAGCGGTTTAATTTGGCTTGGGCAAACTGATTACGTAACACTTCTACTGGCAATGTCAAAAGGTCTGCTTGTCGTTTACCTTCTGCCATAAAACCTGGGAGAGGTGTGTGTGTGAGCGAACATGCATAACAAAGTAAGGATTTTTGCAGTTATCCAAAAGAAAAACAAGCTTCTGTAGATAAGAAAAAAGTAATGGGTTAGTAATTTCTCACAAAACTGCGGATTTGGCTCTTTCAACAATTCCTGCAACTTAAAAGGAATCTGTGATAGGATTAAAGGGAGTATCCCAGCTTTCAAAAGCACGCACAACAGCTGCCAGTTCTGCAATTTGAGGGGAACCCGAAACAATAGCAACATCTGATGTCCACTGACTGATGTCTGGGTCCATCCACAGAAGCACAGATTTGTGTGTTAGTCCTGACCCATCGGTAAAGACCGTCAGGGCTTGCAAAGGAACTTCAGACTGTTTTGGTGCAGCTAATAAGTTGAATAAAGCAATCATCTCATGCTGTGTGGTAATAGTTTTTGTCATTTGATGTGGTAAAAAGACCCATTCAATAATTAGCAGAGGATCTGGCACAGAAGGATCCCATTGGTAAATTAAGGCATATGGCTGTTTTGCTGAATTCAAAAGGATTAGGCAAAAAGGTAGTTCTGGGGCATATCGAGATGCTTGCCTTTTCTGCAAAGCATCAGTGACTTTCTGCAGGGCCTCAGCGGCTCCTTGTGTCACTGTGCGGGGTGACAACAAATTAGGATCCCCTTTCAACAAGGTAAAAAGAGGGGCAAGTTCTGCATTTGAAATACCTAATAGAGGACGTACCCAATTGATAGTCCCTAATAATTTTTGTGCATCATGAAGTGTAGAAATTTTTGTCTGTAATTTCAAGGCTTGAGGATGAATAGTCTGGGACCTGATGCGCCAGCCCAAATATTGCCAAGGGAGATGCTTTTGAATTTTTTCTGGGGCTATACAGAGTCCCGCTTTGTTTATAGCATCTGTGGTAAGGGCTAGGGCTTTCTCCATGAGTTGAGGGCCTTCAGCTGCAATTAAAAGATCATCCATGTAATGGTAAATTAACACGTCTGCTACTTGTTGACGTACTGGACTCAAAACGTGTGCTACAAATTGCTGACAAATAGTTGGGCTATTTTTCATTCCTTGGGGTAGCACTACCCAGTGAAATCTTTTCAAGGGGGCTTGCATGTTTGTGCTAGGGACTGAAAAGGCAAATTTAGGGGCATCAGCGGGATGCAAAGGAATAGTGAAAAATCAGTCTTAAATCAATGACTGTTAAAGCCCAATTTCGTGATATCATTGTGGGGGAAGGGAGTCCTGGCTGTAAAGCCCCCATCTCTTCCATGGCATCATTAATTTTTCTCAAATCATGGCGTAAGCGCCACTTACCTGTTTGTTTTTGTATTACAAAAATAGGAGAATTCCAGGGACTGGTGGAGGGAACAATATGCCTTTTTTGTAATTGGTCTTCTACTAATTCTTCTAATGCACACAGCTTCTTTTCAGGCAGGGACCACTGATCCACCCAAATAGCTTTAGTCATTTTCCATATCAATTGCGGGGTGGTGCGTGCCACAATGGTCCCTGTTAAAAATCAGATTGCAATCTCAAACCGAGCTGAGAAAGGAGATCTCCATCCCCACAACACCATGGGAACTGCCAAAACAAAAGGTTTGATGTTAGCACTGCGGTTATCAGGACCTATGATTTGTATCATATGTTTACTTTGTTGACTATTACTCACTCCACCAATTCCCGAAAGGTTTTGTGAAACCAGAGCTAGAGGCCAATTCGGTGACCACTTAGCTTGAGAAATTACGGTAACATCTGTTCCAGTATCAACAATTCCAGACAGTACTACTCTCTGTCCCTGATACAAAAGCGTGCACTGGCATATTGGACGCTTTTCTGACATCTGCTGTGTCCACCAAATTTCTGGGGCTCCTGTGGAGTCGAACCCCCCTTCTCCCCTGTTGCAATCCTGCAAGGATAATGTAGGAGATACAGAAAAGAAAAGCAGTTGAGCAATGTGGGACCCTCTAGGTACAGTGCAGGGTGGAAAGGGTGTCCATGCCATAATTTTGATTTCCCCCATAAAATCAGAATCAATTACTCCAGGGAGAACAAAAAGACCAGAAAGGGTAACAAAAGATCTCCCTAGCAACAACACACTGCGACCTCCTCCCAGCGGTTCAAATGTCCCAGGTGATAACAAATACACTGAGGGGTCTAAAAGGGTTACTCTTGTGGAGGTGACCAGGTCCACCCTGGTGCTGCCTGCTGTAGCTGGGCATAAGGCTGAGGCTGGGGTTGAGGAATCTGTCCGAGGTTCACTTGTACGGGCGACGGGGTACTTGTGTCTTTGCGTAGTGCTGTCCCGCGCTCCGCGGCCCATTTCCCGACAGTGGTTTTCCTTCATAATCATACTTCCAGCGGCCCTGATTGGCAAAATGCCTTCCTTTTTGGCACCGAGGACATATGCCAGGAGCTGTAAAAGGTTTAGTGGAATTTCCTTTAGCTTGAAAACAATCCTTTTTTAAATGTCCCAGCTGACCACAACTGTAACACACTACTGCCTTATCAGATGGACTTTTCATAGCTGCAAATGCAAATGCAGTTGCCATATTTTCGTATTTATGCTCAATTGATCCAATGCGATTGCAAGCTTCAATCATTTCTACTAAAGTGGGATTAGTGTTAGGGAGCGATTTAAGAAGTTTTTTACAGTCAGCATTAGTTTTCCACAGCCAACTTCATTAGCAAAATATTCCACGCCTCAGGGTGATCAATTTGTCGTTCTAATGCCTGCTTTAAGTGGTCTATGAATTGCATGTAAGTTTCTTTGGATTCTTGAAAAATAGCAGTCAAAGCTTTTTCAGGTTTTTGGTCATTAGGGATTTTTAGGAGGGCTTGGCGAGCAGCATCTCGAATCTCCTCTAATGCTTCCCTCGGAATAACTCGGGCTTGGCGCTGGGAATCCGTATGAGCTCCAGTGCCCATAAGGTGGTCTATAGTCAGGGCAACTATTTGTTGGTTATTATTACCAACATAGGTAAGCAAGAGTCTATCTAGCCCTCTGCGCCGCTCTGTCTCCCAAATAGTGTATTGAGTAGGTGTTAACAGCAGTTCTGACAAAGATTTCAGGTCATGGGGAATAAGCACATAGGAAGAAAAAACAGAAGTGACCACGCTTGCAAAAAACAGTGAATGAATGCCATGTTCTGTAACGGTACGGCACAGTTCTTTAATGACAGACCAAGGAATCGATTCCCAGGTTGGACCCTGCCCTTGATCATATATAACAGGCACAACTATTTTTTTGGCTATGTCAGAAAGTCCTTCCTTCAGCGCCTCCTGTCTAAGGTTAGCCCAATGATCATGGGGATTTGGAGGAAACAAATCGGGCTCCTGAGTAGGGTAAATAGGTCCGGGATCATCTTCCGAATTTACCAACAACACATGAGGGGGTTTAAAAGTGACTTTCGTAGCAGGYGGGTTAGAGGGATCAGGACACGCAGGAGCGGAAGGTACAGGGGCAGTTGGAGAAAGCGCAGCATCAGCCTCCAGCCCCTCCATGGAAGGGGAACTGCTTTCAGAAGCAGCTTTCTCTTTGTTAGTCTTTTCCTGCACTTTAATAGCCTCCATTATTGCCCTCCAGGCAGGCAGCATTTGAGCGGCCGCCTCATCTCCTCTTGTAGCGTGGTCCCATAATATATCTCCCACCTCGTCCCCCACCTCCAACGAAAAGACAGTGCTCAGGTTTAGCGCTGGCACTTTGGAAGCTGCCCAATGCAGCATATTTTTAAGGGATTGGGAAGGTACGGACTTTCCATGTTTTTCAAGTAAACGAAACATGAGTGCAAAAACATGGCTGTCTGATGAGGACTGTCCAGCCCCCATTGTCCCCCGTAGCTCACCTACAATTTGCAAGGATTAAATGCTGGCCAGCTCTCCTGCTTCTTTCAGCAGCACTTCAAGTCCCACGGGGCTCACCCACAGACGTGCAGATAGGCGTATAATAAACTCCACACACGGAGCACCATTTGTCGATGATTGAACACAGACTTCGCCGGGTGCATGCAAAGCTGAATTTTATTGTACAAGGCACATCTTTATATACTGTTACAAACTAACAGTTCAGCAGCTACAAAACTTCAGTTTCTAAGGTTACATGTTTTACATCTCCCACGACCACAGATTACAATCTCCTTGCCCAAGCTCCCGTTAAGTATCCTAATCTTTGTTTCGCCTTCTGCTCTTTGTCTTGCCTCTGCCAGATGTGGCCTGCCTGTCTCTCCCAAGGCCCCATGCCAGACAGAGCCATTCTCCGTGGTGACACTCTGAACCCCCACAGGAGAGGAGTCTCTCTTGCCATGCCATGGAGACTTCTCCACAAGAAACAGTTCTCTCGTGGCTTTGATGTCACAGCGAATCAACCACCCGGGAATGGAAATCTATTTGCAATGTGGAAGTCCCTTCCCTCGACTTACAGCTTTCCCCACAACTGTTTTCGAGGGTTCAATCTTTAGCTAATGGGGTACCATTTTAAGGATGAGTTGTTCAGAAGCAAAGGTTCTCTTCATCTATCTCTGGGATCATCTTCATCTCTGGAAACAGAGGTCTTCTTCTTCCCTGGGGCAAGGGTCCTCATCAGTCTCTGTTCAGGCTTCTCATTAGATCACAGCTGCTTCAGCATTTGATAATTTCAGCACAAGTCCCTTTGCTCATGGTTGCGGTTTGAACTCTCCATCCCCCCATGCTTTTCATGAATTACGGGGGTACTCTGGTGTATCATAGTCCATCACCATAGCCTTACAAAAGAATTTCAGCTCCTAGGTTTGAAGCATCTCCTTTTTCTCCTCTCTCTGGGCTTTGGCTCTTCCTTCTTCACTGACTTTGGCATCTATGTTTTTTTCTTCACGTGCCTTCACCTTTTCCTTTGACTCAGGAGAGGATTGATGTCTGTAGGTTTCATCTGTTCTGGGGAATCTTATAGCACTGAAAGAGTTAATCTTACCCAGGCCTTGCATCAGGAACTTGTCTCTCAATGTTGGTGATCTCTGCCAGGCTTCGGCCTCAGATGAATTTCAGCCGCAGGGTCCCGGCCTCAGTTGGGGGGGGGTTTCCGGCCACACAGCTGCTCCTGGCTCCGGAGTGGCTTTCTCCAGCCCGGCCCGGCCCTGTGCTGCTGCGCCGGGGGCCGACCTGGCCGGGCCGCAAAGGAGCAGGGCCGTGGCCCGGCCCCGCCGGGCTGCATGTGCCCCCACAGTTACCTCTCCGAAAGCCGGAAGCAAGAGAGCTTTTCCCAGGGTTTGTTCGTTCTTAAATGTGGTTTTCACAGAGGTGTGTTCAGCTTCTTAAGTGGCTTAACAGAGTTGTCAATATTCAAACTAGCCAGCTGATTGGTTTTTGTCAGGTCTGGAGGAAGCTGTCAGCAGCCCTTCGCAAAAGAATCACTTCTGTGGCTGATGGATTTCTCCTTAACTAAAAACCAAGCTATGTTAAACCACAACTATGTTAACTTGCCTTGTGCATTTTTTTTTGTTTTTACTACTGTGGCAATTACTGTAGTTGCTGTGGTTTGAGTCCCTGTCTCAGCTTTAGTGTCCTTAAATGCAGTTTTGGTTCCTGCCTCAACTACAGTCCTCTGAGAGTACTGAACAGTGGCTTGGTAGGCACAGGCCAGGCCCCAGTACAGGGCAAGAAGTTCCTGGTTTGCATTGGGTTAGGTAAGGCACTTTTCTATCAGTTGATGGGTCAGTTTGTCAGGTTTGATTACCTGTTCAGGTGTAAAGTCTCACATAATGGGAGGCAATAACTGAATCAGGGGGAGGGGGGGGAGCAGAGGTAAATGATTTGCTAAGAAGCTGTTTGTTAAAAACAATGCATATAGCTTGCTCAACACTTATTGTGCCTACCAAAGGAGAATGAAAAGATATAAGACTATTGATAAGGGGAAGGAATCTTGACCACATACCCTGCCACCCAGGAACTGGATGCCTCAGGGCAGATGGCGGGGCCCAGAGAGTGGTGGTGAACAGTGCTGCATCCATTTGGCGGCCAGTCACTAGTGGTGTCCCCCAGGGATCAGTGCTGGGGCCAGTCCTGTTTAATATCTTTATTGATGATCTGGACGAGAGGATTGAGTCTACCATCAGTAAATTTGCTGATGACACCAAGCTGGGAGCATGTGTCCATCTGCTGGAGGGTAGGAGGGCTCTGCAGAGGGACCTGGACAGGCTGGATAGATAGCTCCACTCCAACAACATGAAGTCTAACAAGTCCAAGTGCTGGGTCCTGCACTTTGGCCACAACAGCCCCCTGCAGCATTACAGGTTGGGGACAGAGTGGCTGGACAGTGGCCAGGCAGAAAAGGACCTGGGGGTACTGGTTGACAGATGACTGAACATGACCCAGCAGTGTGCCCACATGGCAAAGAAGGCCAATGGCATCCTGGCCTGTATCCGGAATAGTGTGGCCAGTAGGACCAGGGAAGTCATTCTTCCCCTGTACTTGGCACTGGTGAGGCCGCACCTTGAGTACTGTGTCCAGTTATGGGCCCCTCAAATTCAGGAAGGATGTTGAGATGCTCGAACACATCCAGAGGAGGGCAACAAGGCTGGTGAAGGGTCTGGAACACAAGCCCTATGAAGAACAGCTGTGGGAGCTGGGGTTGTTTAGCCTGGAGAAGAGGAGGCTCAGGGGAGACCTTATCACTCTCTACAACTACCTGAAAGGAGGTTGTAGTCAGGTGGGGGTTGGTCTCTTCTCCCAGGCAACCACTGACAGAACGAGAGGACACAGTCTTAAGCTACGCCGGGGAAGTTTAGGTTAGACACTAGGAAAAAATTCTTCACTGAAAGAGTGATTGGGCACTGGAATYGTCTGCCCAGGGAGGTGGTGGAGTCAGTCCCTGGAGGTGTTTAAAAAAAGACTGGACGTGGCACTCAGTGCCATGGTTTAGTTTATGAGGTGATCTTAGGTCATAGGTTGGACTTGATGATCTCAAAGGTCTTTTCAAACCTAGTTAATTCTGTGATTCTGTGATTCCATGAAACAGCTTACATAAGGATGAGCAAAGACCTTGGGAGACTGCATTATAAAAGCATTCACATCAGTCTTAGGCAGGGAGAAGGAGGTGTATTTCCTCATCGACCACAGAAGATAGTTCCCCCCACATAACAAGGCTGTTAGTGTAAGGGCAAAACAGACAGCCATTGTTTGTGTTAACATGTTCCCAAACTCAGCAAAATAAAGATAAGCAGTGCAGCTGACAAACTCAGTGTCCCCCACAGGAGCTTGCTACTCAATAACTATTATTTAGTATTTACTATTGCATGCAATATATATATATAAAACTGCCTTTATCTCATCCCGCATTCGGGCGCCAAAAAGGACTGTAGAGGGTTGACCTTGGCTGGGCACCAGGTGCCCACCAAGCTCCTCTATCGCTCCCCTTCCCAGCAGGACAAAGGAGAGAGAATAAGATGCAAAACAACTAATAGGTTGAGATAAGGCAGTTTACTAAAGCAAAAAAAAGAAAAGTGAAAGTTTGCACGCACATAAGCAAAGGGAAAAATTAATCTCTACTTCCCATCAGTGAGCAATATTCAGACACTTCCCGGAAAGCAGGGCTTCAGCATGCGCAATGGTTGCTCCAGAAGGCAAACATTGTAGAATAACGAATGTCCCCCGGATGCCATGATGATTTTTTGCCTTTTCTTTTATACCCCTGTCACGATCCGCTAATACAAGCGGGAGTTGTGATGGTTCATTTACCGACCTCAGAATGCAAAAGACACAAAGGGGATTTCAGTTTTAATCAAACAGTGCACCTTTATTGAGTGCCAACAACACGATTATGCGAAAGAGGAGAGAGAGAGAGATATAAAGAAACAAAGTAGAGAGGAAGAGAGAGAGAGAGAGGGGGAATAGCTACCAACGGATGAGACGAASTCCTCGTGGTCCTCTGCCAATAGACTCGCCGGTGTCCGTGGGGAGATCTCATCAGGGTTAATTCAGAAAGTCCCTTTATAGTCTTTTTT
The DNA here is from genome assembly GCA_003713295.1 of Parotia lawesii. NCBI lineage: Eukaryota > Metazoa > Chordata > Aves > Passeriformes > Paradisaeidae > Parotia > Parotia lawesii. The sequence goes on from RAHM01000738.1 coordinate 18,924, forward strand.
GAAAGCGGGGGGAGGGGGGGGAAACTGGCCAGGAGGTGAGGAAATCTACAACTATTGTTGTGAGGCCCGTTGTTTTGGGATACGGGAGTGGGTGTACAGGACAGGTCACTCCTTCTCACTTCAGTGCAGTCCTTCCCGCCTAGGCAGCAAGAACGGTGCCACCACGACCTGCACTAATGTCCTCAGGAATGCATACCAGTCCTCAGCGGATGCACCTGCAGGCAACACTTGGCAAACATCCCACCTCAGCCAGGCCAGGACTCCTGTGCAAAAGTCCTCTTTTCTTTTTGGGGTTTTCAGGGTTTTCAGAGTCTGTCCTAGTCGATGATCGTGAGGCAGATGAGGGATTTTTGGACCGTCTCTTACAACCCCTTCATACCTTTTTACAACTTCTGTATTCTTAGTGCTTTTTGCCTACATTCTTAGACTTGTTTATTAAGCTAGGAGACTAAACATTTTAGAAGTTTTGTAGTTAGGGAGCAAGATGCCCCAGACCCCAAGGTCCTCTCCAGAACACATTTTGTAAATTAAGATAGAACCATCCAGGGGAAGGTTCCTTGGGGAGGGGGGCTCACTCGAGCCTCTCATTGGGGAATCTTTGATAGATATGCTAATTAGTAAGACCTATAATGTTATACCAGATCTTTTGGGGGTGTGCATTGGGGTGTGCATTGAGGTGCATTCGACCTGGACATAGCGCACCTAAGAATCCTTAAAATAAATACCAAGGTAAAATCCCTTTTTCCCTTCTAACCGTGTTTGCCTCTTGATTTTAAGACCAGGAAAAGGCATCACCCCTAGTTCACCTCTCTCCCTTAGCTTTTATATCTGAGCTGATGTCATATGGTATGGAATAGCCCTTTGGTTAATTTGGGTCAGCTGGCCTGGCTGTGTCCCCTCCCAGGATCTTGCCCACTCCCAGCCCCTTGATGGTGTGTTACCAACACCCTTCCTGCTATGAATGCAAAGCACAGCACTGTGAGGGCTGCTAAGGAAAAATGAACTCTATCTCAGTCAGACCCTATGCACTTTCAAAGTGGTTTTTAACAATCCATTATACAATTCAATTTTCCCAGAGGCTGGTGCATGAGAGGGAATATGATACACCCACTCAATCCTGTGCTCTCTGGCCGAGGTGTCTATGAGGCTATTTTTGAAATGAGTCCCATTGTCCGACTCAGTTCTGTCTGGGGTGCCATGCTGCCACAGGACTTGCTTTTCAAGGCCCAAGATGGTTTTCTGGGCAGTGGCATGAGGCACAGGGTACGTCTCCAGCCATCCAGTGGTTGATTCCACCATCGCAAGCACGTAGTGTTTGCCTTGGCGGGTCTGCGGGAGTGTGATGCAATCAATCTGCCAGGCCTCCCAATTCTTGTATTTAGACCATTGTCCACCCCACCACAGAGGCTTTATCTGCTTGGCCTGCTTGATTTCAGCATGTTTCACAGTTATGGATTACCTGGGAGATAGTGTCCATGGTTAAGTCCACCCCTTGATCACAAGCCCATCTGCATGTTGCATCTCTTTCCTGATGACCCAAGGTATTGATGCCAAAAAGATTAATTCAATTTCTACTGTGACTGTGAGCTTTTAGAAGAGACACTGTAACTGTGAGCTTTAAGCAGAGAACACTGTGTCTGTGAACCTTTAGCAGAGAAACAAGGCATGCAGAAATTGCTTTCCAAGCAAGGATGGTTGGAAGATAAAGAGGAGACATCTGGCTCAGGAATGCAGTGTGCCGGTTTGGCCAAAATCTAGCAATATATCCTCTGAGAGAAACCAGGTTACAACCACCCTTCCCCCCCCACAGGGTTCGGGAAAAAAAGATATTTTCCTCGAAGGAAAGTGAATGAGATAAGAACTATTTATTTAACAAACACACAGGAAAAGGATAATAATGCTAAATAATGAAATGAAATC
>RAHM01000739.1:0-26374 GCA_003713295.1 Parotia lawesii
ATGCTCCGCCCAGAGGGAGGAACCAAACGTTCCATCCTGGATATAATCTGGGATTCTGAGTACGATGAACATCCTTCCCACTGGATTCCCGGAGGACAGGAGCTACATAGCCACCACTGGACTTTCTGAGGAAGAGCAGACCCTTCTACCAGACCACTGCTTCGATAGAGCCACATCCATCATTTCAAGAGGACTACAGCCACCATCTTGTTGGACTACAGGGTGTCAGGTTGTATCTTGACTTTTGTCAGTTTAACCCACTGTTTTCTGCCTTTTTGTTTAATTTCCCTATTAAATTGTTGTTCTGACTTGGTGCCTCCTGCTGGTTTGTATTCAAACTAGTACAGCAGGGCTGTCTGAGCCTGGTGGTGGCTGGCACCTCTCCTGCTCTGCCAAGTTGTGCACAACACTTTTGGCTTTCATTTTAGAGACACTTGGTTCCTGGCTGGTGCAGCTAGAGGAAAATTGGTGAAGCACAAACTGCTGCAGCAGTGTCTGTACAAGCCTGAAATGGCAGCGACTGTTCAGAGACATGAATAATTACTCAGCAGCCATGAATGATTTTAATGTCCATGTTAACCAGTATGCTCATTGAAGCATCTCACCACACAAATTTGCCAGATTTTCAAAGCGGCAACTTCTTTTGTGCTTGAAGAAGATGTGCTTAGGGGTTCCCATGACCAATTGCTAGTGCCTGCAATTCTGGATAGCATGTTAAGTTGAGGGGTTTTATTTGTGAACTTTGGAAAAATGCATATTTATTGTCACTGTAAACCTCTGACACAAAAGGTAAGTTATTTTTAAACACTTCTCTCTTCTTTTAGAAGAGTTACAGTACATGAGCCAGTGCAGAATTCCTCCTGCTCTATAGACTTTACATTGTCATTAAAAATGATGGTAATAGAAGGTTCTTGATCATTTGATCTAAAAGATCATCAGTGTGAGGGGACAGGGAACCAAGACATTCTAGTAAACATCCCTTGCTAAACTCCCCAGACCATGCTTAACTGAGGGCAAAGCAATAAATAAGAGGAGAGAACAGTGCCTGTGTTTTTACTAGCCAAATATTTGCACTGCCCTTGTGTTCATCAGCCTTATTACATGCACCATGTTCAAAGTAAAAATACAGAATGCCCTTATTTACTATTTAACAGAGGAAAAAAACGTAGTGAAGGCACACTGCAGAGAAATCTAGACAACTGGAGCAAAGGAAAACAGCTTTAAAAAAATGGAAAAAATGTGGATCATTATAGTCTTTTTCTGGTCTGTCATCACTGCTGTGCTGTGACACAAAGAGCATGTTGCTGTTCCTGGGCTGAATTGGAGTTACATTGGCTTGGGAATTGTTATTAAAAAATAATTTCAGAGAAGGTGACACACAACACAGAGAATAGAAATTTTCAGTTCCCCTTGAAGTTGCAAAATAGAGCTTAAAGACTAACTAGCAAAATAGAAAAAAGAATGTAAAAGCAGACACAGGATGATAAGTGTAGCTGGAAACAGTGGAGAAACAGATAATGAGGAATATAGTAGCTTTTGTGGCAAAGCCAACAAACAAGAAGCAACAACACATGCCCTAAGAGAAGTTCAACGCAAGGTTATTTACAATATTGGTGGCACTCAGCATGTATGACCAGCAGAGACCCCTTTAGACGATCCTCTAGGACCATGAAAGGACTTCCACTAGGAGGCAGATGCATGCAAATAAGTTCTAGGAAAAGTGATGTTTATGTACTATCTAGGAAGCACATTGTAATATATACGCATGAACATGACCATCATAAATATTTTACTGTAAAGTTTCAAGAAAACTGATTAGAGGAGATATCCTCCAGGTGTGTTCAGCACGCTGAGAATAAAGAATAAAGCCTGCTTTCTAATATTCAAATCATGTTAGAAAGTTTGTTTTCTAGCCAATTTTGGCATCAAAAGAAAGAGATTATATCTACATATAAAAGGAACAGTGCACAGCGGGGAACTATGAACCCTGTCCTCTGAGAGTCTGATAGATTTGCTCGTAACTTCCAGACTCTGCAGTCTAGCTGCTGTACAAAATATAAGAGACAATATAATTCTGCGTTATTATTTATCTGAGAGGTTGGAGCTTCTTCCCTCCTCTCCCTCACAATCTCCCTCATATATCTCTTCACAAGTTATATATATGAATCCTAGAACTAGACCACTTACAGAAAGAAACGACAAAACAACAAGTTACAGCTGGCTAACTGAGGCACACGTCTTGTACCGGACAAAGATACGGTAGTACTGGGGCATAAGAACAGGGGTTGGATTGGAATCCCCCATGGATGAAGATTTTGCAGAGGTATTGATGTTTTCCTGCCAAGAAATGCAGGTCGATGATGTTCAGTGTAAGGCTGGTTGGTTTCTAGTTTTCCTCACCCCTTCACAAATTTTTAAGGACTCCAATAGTTTCAACAGGCATATGCTAAGGTTTTCCAGCTCTCAGATGTTACATGGAGGCTGTCAAGGATATTTATATTTACCTATAGAAACTTCAAGGGCAAGTTGACTGAAATAGCCTTAGTCACACTTAGCTTGAGGTGAAATTTATAACTTCTTCCATATAGTAAAGCAGAGCCTTCTGATCAAGACAGCCTGACTCTTCTGAGTGCTAGAGAATAATGCATGTTTCTGGGAATGAACCAGAATAATTCCCCAAACCAATGAGTAAGTAAAAAAAAAATAGATGTTACATATTGCTCTCAATTTCTTTCCACAAGACAACTATGAACTTGAAATAGAATTTCTCTTTTATTTAATGATGAGAAAAATAACTCTGAATTCAATTCCTCTCTATTTTTGGTTTTACAGTCAGGTTCCCTTGTTTAGAAGAAACATTTTTTGTGTCTTCTAGTTATATGAAAACCTCATTCAATCTGTTGTTGGAGCCCAGCTGGTTAACTAGTAGAAGCAGAAAAGCAAAGTGATACTAAATACTTTAAACCAAGGAATTTAGATAAAAATATTTTCTTCCAGAAGGCTTGTTCTTGAATTTTAAATCTAGAAAGAATACTAAGATTAATTGGTTAGGTGTTTTATATATATCATATTTGGTTCAGGAATCTGACAGTTAAACTCCATGGAGGCTGTGTATTACACTGAACATCTTTTCTAGAAGGAAGTTCCTGAATTTTCAGGCTCTTCTCTGATGGAGAAGTTGTTATGGTCCATGGTAATATATTACAGTTGTTAACTACTCCAGCTGCTAAAAACATGTAAGTTGCTTCTAGTCTGAATATTGCTTTACAGCACACAGCAAATATCTCTGATAGATTTAGAAGTCTTAAGAAACTAATTTTTCAGTTAGTCATCTTGTAATCATGCTGGATAAAAAATATTCCACATAAAGTATGACTTAACTCTATGACTTCAGTTAACTTTATCCAGCTTCATAGCTCATGTGGCTGGAGGAAATGATAGACAGTGTATTGGGAGGAAAGGGTTAAAACTGGAAGTTTGGTGAGGAGGAGAGAATAGTTTCGCTCAAAGTGATCTTGCAGCTGGGAATGCTAGAAATGTTGGTGTGAGAAAACTCCATTTATTATGCTTAATATTGTTCATCCTCTGCTTTGTCAAAGACATGTGAACCCTTTTGTTCTAGTGAGGCAGGCAGCTAGCACCCGCCCCCCTCCCTTCACTCCTGCTGTCTGCTAGAATGAACTAAGCCAAATAGAGCCTGTGTCCCCATGTGTCTTCCACAAGGTGCTATAAGCGAGGTAATAAAATAAATCTACTCTTCGCCTTTCAGCTGTGCTTTCATGGTTGCCCTTGGTTACTTGTATGTGTTGATTCACACAGAGGGATACAGTCGAGTGGGAAGAATCCTGACCTGGAGAAATACCAAATTTCCACTCTTCTGAGGGCCCATGTCATAGCAATAATGGTCTTACCAGCAGGAAGCAGCTGGCACATATGACTCTCAAAATCAATCACAACATGATGTTGTGTGATCAAAAGGTGACTTCTCCACCCCCAGAACAATCCATGCCTGCAGGGCAACAGTCTGGGCACAGCCTCTGAAGGATGTCCTGGCAGTGAGTTTCCATTTTGTAGGCAGGTAAACTCCTCCTGTCTTCCTGAAGGATTTGCTTGAGTAACTTTCAAGCAGGGTGTTCTTACAACATGTAAATCTGTATGAATGGTCAGTATCAGCTGTGTGTGCAGTAAGGTGCAGCTGGAAGATGGCAGCATGAAGATATGGTGGAGCATGAAGTTATGGATGCCTTCCACTGCAAATGCCATCTAAACAGCAAAGGGAACTGACAAATGGATATAGCAAATAGTTCTGGCTGCTTAGAAAGATTTGGTGCTGAAGTTCTTCACCTTTCCCTGAAGTTACGCCTTTCCCTGCACAGGATCTCCAAAAAGGAACCATCCAAGTACTCCAGGGTGAAATATACTGGTTTAGGTTAAAGTGCCGATGAGTAGGGGATGGCTTATTAAAAATCTTTTGGGGGTTTTGAAGTGTTTTGGTTGCTGGGGTTTGGGATTTGTTTTTCTAGGCTGCTGCAGAATGCTTCAGTCTCCCACAGTGTAAATGATGAGGACAGTTATGTCCAACTGAACAGTGGCAAGGAACCGTAAAAGCCATGATATCTTGAATCACTCAGATCATTTGTTCAGGATACTCTGGTCAGCGTTTGCAGCTGGGTTTTGCACAAGTCCACAGCCTCCAGTGATGGTACAAGAACGGCCAAAGCATATCCTGCGGGGCCCCTTTCAAGCTTCTCAGCTTTATTCCCCAGACGGATTTCTTGCTATTTATTACGACTAGGAGGAAGCTGAATGCTTTCAAATGAGCATGCTTCCATTTCCTTTACAAATGAGATTTACTTGAAGATGTACTGTTTTGGTGGCTATTCTTGACCAACTCTAAAATGCACTGTGAACATTTTGAAAATACATCAGCAGTTTTAGGAGTCTACACGCTGTAAATAAAATGTCATTTATGAAAATGATAGTTTGATTTAAAATCTCTTGGTTTTAATAGCAGTACTTTTGATCGGGATCAAATTTTGAAATGCAGCATTTTCCTTTGAACAGAAAACTTCCATCCACATTCACTACATTGAACCTAAATTCAAAGGAAAGGAATAGTCATGTCAGACAAAACATTTGACTCTTTTTAGCCAGGAAAAAGGATCTCATAGATAGCATCCATTATGTTTAATGTCTTTGAAAATGAAATAAAAGACGGCTTTGCTATGAAGCTCCTGATTAAGCCAAACTAAGGCTTCTGCTGGTGGCTGTTGCTGCCATCGTTGGTTCCGGAGAGCAGTTCTGGGTGTTCAGCCTGGCCCATCCGTGCGAACAGGGGCTTATGGTGAGGCCCCGAAACCCTCCTCGATCCCCGAGCGGGCCGCAGGAAGGGCGCGGCAGGACAACCCCGGCCATTCCCGGCCAGTGCCCCTGGCGCGGTGCCCGGCGGGAGCTCCGGCCCGGAGACTGCGTCTCCCGGCGGCCCCCGCGAGCGCCTGCGCCGCCGCGGCTGCGCGAGCAAACCATCCCCCGCCCGGTGCGGCGCTGGGGTCGGCCTGATACCGCGCGGGAGGAGCGGGACCGCTCGACAGCAGCGAGAGCCCGCGGGGAAACCGCCGCTGCCCCGGCCTTCCCTCAGCAGCCGTGCAGCGTCTCCAGCCAGAGGGACCGGGCTGCCTGCGCCCGGGGCGGGTGAGTGGGGGGGCGGGTGAGTGGGAGGGCGGGCCCGGGCCCGGCGGGGCGGGGCGAGGGACGGACTGTGACGCGCGGCCCCGGCGGCTGTGGGGTTGTGAGGGGCTGGGGGGGGGGGGGTGTCGGTGGTCGGGGCCGCTGCTCGCGCCGCTCCTTCGGGGGGGTGCGCTCCTTCCGCCGGCTCCGCCCGCCTCAGCCGCTGGCAGGAGGGGGCGCTGCCGCCGCACTACCGCGCCGCCGCCTCCCATTGGCTGGCAGGGCGGCGCGCGCATGCGGGACCCCTGCGCGTGGCGGCGGCCGCCGGGCGCGGAAGGGAAGGGGCGGAGCGGGATATGTAAATGAGCTGCGGTGCAACCTGGGCCGGCCGTGGGACAGCGGCTCCTCAGGCCTGGCGTTCGCGGCGGCGAGCAGGGGAGAGGCCTGGCTCCAGCTCGGGCCTGTGTACGGCAGCGCACGGCGGTGAGGTGAGGAGCCCTCGCCTCACCCAAGGCAGGCACTGGCACCCAGGCTGCAAGCTGCTGGGTAGAAATTATGGAGTCACAGAAAGCTTAGGGTTGAAAAAGACCTTAAAGATCATTTAGTTCGAACTCCCTGCCATGGGCAGTGTGAGAAATAGAGCTCACTCTTTAATCAAATTTTGAAATATTTAATAAGGGGCAAAGTCAACAAGGCAAAAGGTAACAGCGCTGGGTGCATAGCCACAGCCAGAGGCACACAATCAACAGCAGCAACCCCCCTTACACACCCCTGTGTATTGCATCAGGTAATTACATATTTATAAACCATTTTTCATATTAAAACCTTTTTTGAACTAATTAACATGGCTCCTTCCCCGTCCCGCCTTTTTAGAGCATGTGCAGTTGTCTTCCTAGAGGGCAGTTGTTATTTTTCAATACATTCGAGAGGTTTCGATTCCCTCATTGGTTAGATGTTATCCAATTACAACAATCCTCCTATCTCAATACAACGTTCGTGTTAAAAATAGCTCTAAACCCCAGTGAAAGTCAACACCCAGTCCCCTCCCCTCATAACAACAAAACCACTCCCACAGAGCCTACATTAAAATGCACCTAACAACAAAACCACTCCCACAAAGACAACATTACAATGCACAAGACATCTGTGAAAGCCAACACTATAAAATGTATTTTTCACAGGCAGGGACACCTTCCACAAGACCAGGTCACTCCTAGGGCTGCCCAGCTTGATCATGAACACTTCGAGGGATGGGGCAGCCACAGCTTCTCTGGGCAACCTGTGCCAGTGCCTCACCACCTTCAAAATATCCCATCTAACCCTGCCCTCTGTCAGTGTGAAGCCCTTCCCCTTAGTCCTGTCTCTCCAGGCCTTTGTTCAAGGTCCTGTTCAGCTCTTTTGTAGGCTGCCTTCAGGTTCTGGAAGGCCACAATTAGGTCGTCTTGGAGCCTTCTTTTCTCCAGGTTGAACAATCCCAATTCTCTCAGCCTTTCCTCGCTGAGTTGTTCTGTCCCTCTAATCAACTTGGTGGCCCTGTGTGCAACAGCATGGCTACCAGCAAAGAACAACTCCGGCTGACAACAAAGAATTGCTGCAGAAGCCTATCTACCTGGTGTTAAAAGAGAGGCTGGCATATAACTGTGCACCTGTATGGATGTATAACCTTATTAGACTCTCTTGGCTTCACAACAGTGTTTTTAATCACAAAATATTTTGGGCATCACCTGTTGTGTTGCCAGTTCTTTGTTTGCAGGCTTCTTTTACCAAAGGTTTGGTATGTGAGGTGCTTTAGAGAAACATCTGCATGGTGACTATTTCATGAGTGCATCTGCTCCCTGTAAGCTAATCATGTAGCTGAGTTGTCAGTGTACAGGTCTTTCAGTCAGTATCTCACAATAAGGAGCAACTTTTAGACTCCTTTTTTAAGTATACCTAATATTTTTTTCTGCTTGTCTAACTTTAACACTGCATTTAAGATAACAAAATCCAATAAAGCATTTTAAAGAAATGAAAATCAGTAACAAAATTTAAAAAATAGACTTGTAGTTCTGTTATGTAAATTGGATGGCATAAAAGTTTGTCTCCCAAACAGCCTGGTACAGGGGACCCTAGGGACAACTGAGATACCACTACTGGTAAACTTTTTTCTTGTCCATCAGGACATGAAAACCTTTTCATAGAAGTTTGGTTGAAACTTGTGTTCCTCTGAAAAGATTGTGTGTTTGTAACTTTTTGAGGAGAAAGTTCCTGACACATTCCCAAACTCTGGCTTGTTGAGTTGACTTTTATTTCTGGTCCCTGGATTTTTTATTCTGGGTGAAGAGAACCTCATAATAGGATTGACATACATGCCAATGTTCTTCCTTTAATGCAAGGTAGGAAGGAGGATCCTAGTAATTACAGGCCAGTTAGTTTGACCTCGGTACCCGGCAAGGTAATTGAGCAGTTTATATTGAGTGCCATCACACAGCACTTACAGGATGGCCGGGGGATCAGACCCAGCCACCGTGGATTTAGGAGGGGTAGGTCATGTTTGACCAATCTGATCTCCTTCTGTGACCAGGTGACCCGCCTGGTGGATGCAGGAAGGGCTGTGGATGTTATCTATTTAGACTTCAGTAAGACCTTTGGCACTGTCTCCCACAGCATACTCCTGGAAAAGCTGGCAGCCCACGGCTTAGACAGGAGCACTCTTTGCTGGGTTAAGAACTGGCTGGATGGCTGGGCCCAGAGAGTGCTGGTGAACGGTACTACATCCAGTTGGCAGCCAGTCACTAGTGGTGTCCCTCAGGGATCTATGCTGGGGCCAGTTCTGTTCAATATTTTTATTGATGACATGGATGAGGGTATTGAGTCTTTCATTAGTAAATTTGCGGACGACACTAAGCTGGGAGCATGTGTCGATCTGTTGGAAGGTAGGAGGGCTCTGCAGAGAGACCTGGAACGGTTGGGTGGATGGGCAGAGTCCAATAGGATAAGTTTAACAAGTCCAAGTGCCTAGTCATGCATTTTGGCCACAATAACCCCCTGCAACGTTATAGGATGGGGACGGTGTGGCTGGACAATGCCCAGGCGGAAGGGGACCTGGGGATACTGGTCGACAGCCAATTGAACGTGAGCCAGCAGTGTGCCCAGGTGGCCAAGAAGAACCAATGGCATCCTGGCCTGTATCAGGAATAGTGTGGCCAGCAGGACCAGGGAAGTCATTCTTCCTCTGTACTTGGCACTGGTGAGGCCGCACCTTGAGTACCGTGTCCAGTTCTGGGCCCCTCGGTTTAGGAAGGACGTTGAGACGCTTGAATGCGTCCAGAGAAGGGCAACAAGGCTGGCGAGGGGCTTGGAACACAAGCCCTATGAGGAACAACTGAGGGAGCTGGGGTTGTTTAGCCTGGAGAAAAGGAGACTCAGAAGTGACCTTATCACTCTCTACAACTTCCTGAAAGCTGGTTGTAGTCAGATGGAGTTGGTCTCTTTCTCCAGGCAGCAACTGACAGAACGAGAGGACACAGTCTTAAGCTGCGTCAAGGGAAATATAGGTTGGATATTAGGAAAAAGTTTTTCACGGAAAGAGTGGTGAAGTACTGGAATTGTCTGCCTGGGGAGGTGGTGGAATCACCGTCCCTGGATGTGTTTAAAAAAAGATTGGATGTGGCACTCAGTGCCATGGTTTAGTTGAGGTGTTAGGGCATGGGTTGGACTCGATGATCTTAGAGGTCTCTTCCAAAGTCACCACCTGGTGATTCTGTGACATGTATTTGATTCCATGGAAATTAGTGTTCTAGTTCATTTGGTTAAATGCAATAATAGGAACAAGGGAGAGAGCTGCAGAGGGAATGAAGTGACCAAATGGAGGGGATTTATTACTGCTGAAGAGTGATGGGATGATTGGTTTCCCAATCAGTGCCGTGATGTGTGCTGTGGTATGCAGCAGTACACTAAGGAGGACACAGGGCACTTGACTGCGTGAAGCTACCGTGCAAAGGTGTCCGCTTTGGATACCAGCTGTAAACTGACCGGTCCACCCCAAGGTGATGGAATGTGAATGGGTGCTTAGTGTTGGATTAGCTCTTTGTGAGAGCTCCAGAAGAATTAAAAAGGTTTTGTTTGCCCTTAAACCTATCTAAGTCTTTTGTTTGCTGCATGTGACTATTGCAATATGACATAGAAATACAAAGGTCCGGCTTGCACTAGTGAGGACAGCAATTTCTCTCTCTGAAAAATGTGTCAGCACCAGTGCTGTTATAATTAAAGAAATACCAATAGAGTTTAGATTAATTCACTTCTCAAATATTCTGTGTAAGTGTTGATGGACACACAGAACTAAGGTAATTATTAGTCAACCTGATCATCATGTTGGCTTAGTAAATATAATTACACGGGTGAAGACAGGAATTATCAGATGGTCAGGTGTGTTGTGATTAATATTTCATTTTGTTTACATGATTCCAGTGTAATTTATGAATGCCTAGGTGCTGCAGTAGGACGCTTTTCAAATAGCAGCTGCTGGGATTGTGTTTTACTCTTTTAATGGTTCTTAAGAGTATCAGAGATCATGTAGGCTGACTAAAAAGTCATGGTGATGAGTACCATAAAATTACCTAGAAAAAAATAAAATTAGTTATCCTTGGTTTTGGGGAGGTCTCACAGCTGTGTGATGAACCCTCCCCGCCTCCTCATCCTCCCCTAGCAAAACACTGCTGGTTTCTTGTGACTCGGTGCTGGATCAGTGCTGTTGAATATGTTGGAACTGCACAATGCCCATTCTGTAAGAAGAACTGGAACACAACCAGCCTGGTTGTGCCAACTTTTACCGGTTCACTGAGTGGTCAGGTATGACTTTGGGGTCGCCAACCACCAGGGACCACCAAAGAGACCTCCAGGACAGAARAACGCATGTGTAAAGGGTAGGAAAAATATGTCAATGATTTGGGGGAAATGGTTACCATATGTATGTTTATTCTGGAAAAATCAATGAATATGTATGTAAAATATAGTATATAAACTTTTCTGTCGTTAGCATGCACAATATTTCGGAGGAGTATCCCCTCGTGCATCTGTCCGAATAAAGAATGCCTGCTTCTTAATGCTACATTGGTGTTAAGGAGGTTTTTTATTCTTAACAATTTTTGGTACCGTGAGCGCCCTTACTCTTAAGCTTATTGTGTGTATGCATGAGCATTGTAGTGGTTGGAAGAAACTGAAAATTGTTGCTTACAGAGTATTTTTATAATTTTGATTATAAATGATGATCAATGACATGTTGTAACAGTGCAAATAGGTCATCCTAATGGGACTGCATAGTTCAACCATGGACAGATGCTGAACGGTGAAGATGAGACTCTCCTAAATCTGTGTGTTCTGTGGCTAGGGTGGATGTGTCACAGAAAATCAGAAAAACTGGTGGTGGTAGATTTGCACCCCAACAATTTCTATGGTAGGATATCTGAGAACTGTCAGACTGAACTACCTCTGTAACACGGGATCACTGAACCAAACTGCAGGAAAGTAATGCAGATTTTTAGCCAAGGTCTATTTAAAAAGATTCATTTGCAATTAACAGCTTGTAAGTATTCATCTGTAGAATYTGGAAAGAACAAACTTGTGTTCTTTGTGTGATACGGAAATCGGCTAGAGAATAAACTTCTAACACAATTCGAAGTATCAGAAAGCAGGCATTCTTTCTTACAGCACTGGCCACGTTCAGAGGGTTTTTCCTCTAATTGAGTGTGTGTAGTGAAACTTTACAACTTTATTCTATCATGTTCATACATATTTATTACAGCGTATTTCCTAGTGTATAAACATCACTTTTCCTAGAACTGATTGGCATGCATCTGCCTCCTACTGGAAATCCTTTTATGGTCCTAGAGGGCCATCTAAAGGGGTCTCAGGTGGTTGTACTCACTGAGTGCCCCCAATGTTACAGATAACCTTGCCTTGAACATCTCTTAGGGCATGTACTCTTGTTTCTTGTTACATAACTGTGTGACAAAAACCAGTATGTTCCTCATTATCTATTTCTCCACTGATTCCAGCTGCTTTTATCATCCTGTGTGTCTACTTTTACATTCTTTTATCTATTTTGCTAGTTAGTCTTTAAACTCTATTTTGCAACTTCAAGGGAACTGAAAGTTTCTATCCTCCATGTTGTTTGTCGGTCAGGACAGTATTTAGCAGAGTTAAATATGCTGAATTGTATCTTGGCCCAGAAGGCAAAGAAGCCAAGAGGTGAAAGCTGCAACAGCCAAGATTAGTTTAGTTGAGTTAGATTGTTTTTTTATTAATTATTTTTTATATTAGTTATGTGTTTTGTTGTGTTCCTTCTTTGTAATTGTCACTGAAAATCAGGAAATAAGCTCTTCAACCAGTTTGTTAGGTTAGAAAGTCGACATTACTTTATTCAGCACTGAGGTACATGGGAGATTGCTCCACTGAACATGTACGCCAATGATCAAAACTTTAAACTATTTATACATTTTAGCAAACAAAGGAATTAGTGTTCATTGGATACAAGTTACATAGTTCTCTTATTAATATAAGTATTCTGTCTTCTATTGTTTAATGGTTTCTTGCTTCTCATTCTAATTAGTCCACATTTTCACTCTTTTTGTTATATTTTTTCCAGGTAGGGAGAGTTTCAGTACAATTGCTGAATTGTCTTTGTTAATTTTTTCGTTTTCTCTGGTTTCTGCAAGATATCCTTGTAGTCTATAAATTCTGCATTCCTAGTGTCCACTTCTCAGCAGTGTATCTCTCTCCCAGGCTTTCTTAACTTCCATCCCCAGGTCTGAGAACATTGAAGCATGTCAAGCCCTAAACTTTAATTTGTTCCTCTAAGACATGAACATCACCCACAGCTTTCCCATCAGTGATTATCTGTTTCACAGGTTAAATCTTCCCTCTTGTTAATTAGGTCCCTACAATTTCCAACACTGCTGCATAAACTCCTTTTTAAAGAAATAGCACTTGTTTGGTACCGTCATGAAACAAGTACTTTTGTACTCTGCTGAAATAACTTTTTCTCCCCAAATTGTGACCCATGGGGATCTAACAGGAGCTGGTCGTCTCTCCTCTAGGGAATATATCTTCAGTGGTTTGTAAAGCTGAGTTCACACAAACTTGCATCCAGCTGTATTTTAGGGTTCTTGGGAGTTACCTTCTCTTTCATCAATGTGTCAGGATTTGGTTTAGTGTTAGTAATGCTGGGTGAGGGGGTAGCAGAGAGGTGTATGCTCTGGCATCCACAGCTACATTTCTGGAAAGTTGCAGAAAAGGGAAAGATGTATCATTTTGGGAATACCTGCTTGCATGCCTCTGGTGAAGGGTAAAAACTATTGCTTATTAAGACTCTTCTCTAAGAAACACGTATTCCTTCAATCCTCACTCCAATTTTCCATACGTATTCTTTATATGTTTAAATAACCATTTTTCTTCATAAAGCTCAAGTATTGTTTTGCTTTTACTTTTTGTGTGTCAGACAAGCAATTCTAGAGAGGGTATCTGTTACCTCTGGGTTTCTCAAGGTTGGCATGTCTGCCTCATGTGAGTACAGGAGCGATGGAAAATAACTGTGCCTTGTGTTTTTGTTCTCTCTTGTCCCAAGTATTGCAAGTGTTTCTGTTCTGAAAAGTAGAAGCCATCAAGAAACATGAGGAGTGACATACATGTTGGTTTGGTGTGAGAGACTGGAATTTTAAAGGTTAATGATTCAAACAACTGGCAATTTGCAAAAGCATCAGGTGCTTTGCTGAGGCCAGGTTTGCACCTCCTAACCAAAGGGAAGGAGAATTTTTGGGTGTGTGGTGATTAAACCTCTGATCTGTATAAGAAAAGCCCAGATGCAGAGGGAATGCACACCCACCACAGGAGGATGACTACAACAAATCAACCTTTGTTTAACTGACAAGCTGGATTTTAATCCAGATGGGGGGGAAGGCTGGTAAGAACCATCAAAGACCGTCAAAGTGCCCCCAGACTCGTTTCTGAGGCCTTCCACAATAGGATTGTATATGACCAGCAGTGTTGCACCAGACACTGTAAATCTCCTCCCTTCAGGGGAGGCATTTGGGTGTTCCCACCTGAACTGAACTTATACTAACCCGTTGAACTCTGTGTTTCACGGGCTTCCCCTACCCCTGATGGATCAGGACTGCAACCATCACTTCAACCAACAGATATCTAAATTGTAACAATCAAATCTTGTTGCTGGATCCATGGGTGGTGATATTTATCCTCTCCACTATCTACTCTTATCCTTTCTTCCCCTTTCTTTCTTTTCCTTATATATTTTCTTGTATGACGTCTTTGTACTTCTATATTGTTATATTACTGTAGATAATAACCAAAACAGCTGCATACCTGTTTTCCATTGCAACCGAATTGTTCTAAAATAAACCTGCCATATACATACATAAATATATATGTATACTTTTTTATATCTATATATATATATACAAATACATGTATATATATATATATACATAAAAAAAAATACTGATTTTCACTGTTCTTTCACTCTAATCTGCCCCAGGGGGCCTATTAACATGAACCTCATTTACCCTGCCTTAAGGGGTGGATTGTAACATTTGGTCTTAAGTTTTCTCCTTCTAAAAGGAAAATTCATGGATTTTTTTAGCTCAGTATTGTGGTGGTCTTCACCTTAGGCGGTGTGCTGGTTCTAACTGGGATAGTTAGTTTTCTTACTAGCTGATATAGGACCCTGGTTTGGATTTCTGCTGGAAACAGTGATGATAACTCAGGGATGTTTTCATTACCTCTGAGCAGTATTTGCACAGAGCCAAGGCCTTTTCTGCTTTTCACCCCACCAGTGAGGAGGCTGGGGGTGCACAAGGAGTTGAGGAGGACACAGCCGGGACAACTGACCCAGGGCCATCACAGACAGTATGGTGTCATGCTCAGCATACAGAGCCGGGGGAAGAAGGGAGGGGTGGACATTCAGAGTGATGGCATTTGTTTTTCCAAGTCACTTTTAGATGGGATGGAGCCCTGCTGTCCTGGTGTCTTGGTTCAAGACAATTTTAAGAGGTAGACACTCTAAATGAGTTACCTCCTCTTAGTTTCAACCAATCCCTTTCTACCAATAAAGAGAAAATGAAAAAATAACAGTTTACTAACAAGCAACAGGCAAAAAAGTAACAGTAAATAATCACTAGGTACAAAATTGCTAAATCTCACCAACTCCTGAGGAACAAAGAGGCACCCAAAACAGCAGAAATACACTTTCCAAGATGGCGCCTGCCACAGGTGACCATGTGTAGGGAGGCAAAGAGAAAATGGTATCTGACCCTCCCCCCAAGAAGATGGCCTTCACATGCGACTGTGTGATCTGGAAGACAAAGGGGAAGGATGGTGGCAAACCCTCCAGGAAAGGTGAGAGCTTACAGAGCAGTGCTAGTGGCAGATAAGAATTGCTGAGATGTGTGAGGTCAGTGCTGCTGCTCACTGAACCTGCTGGACTCTGCCAGTGTTGGTGCTAATTGCCTCAGGTCCCTGCTCTGATGGCAGAGGGAGAAGTGACTCTCCACACCGACAAGCAGTGCCCGACCCTGGATCAGCTCAAGCTTCATGTGGCTGACAGGTGTTGCAAAATTTACTCCGAAATGGTTTCTGATTGCTAAATGCAGTTTATCTGAGTTGCTACTGTTGCAAGCCCAGAAAAACTCAAGGGAAACAACCCCCTCATAAGCAGAGCCTCAACCTTGAGCAAATGCTGCCAGGCAAGAGAGCTCTTTACCTGAGCCAGAAACCACAAGGCCGGAGTGTGCTTTGCTTCAGTGCTCAGACTTAAAAGCCAGGGCAGCCCCCAGTCCTGTTTCTGGCCACAGCACCAGGCCTTAAAGTAACAATTTTGGGCACAGATAGATATGGAATACAATAATATTTTGGGTTACCTACAACACCTGGGGATGGCCGAACACCTGCCTGAGCAAGCAGCTGTTTGGGGCTAAGTTGTAGCTGGGGTTAGATCACAGGCAGGAATGTATTTGCGAGGCTTTACATGGGCAAAGACACATCTTGGCAAAGTTAAACCAAAGAATTTATAGATAGTTATGACTAACTGATCTGGAAGTTTTAAGATTATTAGATAGTGGTACTCTGTTCAAAAGATGTTTTTGAAATTGGTGTTACTGTGTAGCATGTGTTTGGAAAACACTTAATTGTAGCAAGTAGCGCTTAGTCTTGTGAATTCCTTTAATAGACAGTGTTTAGTCCTATATTCACCTGGGTGTGCAAGTGGATATCTTAGCCTTGACAATAAAGACTGGTGCCTGATGAGAAGGTATATTTTCACCAGATCACGTAGCTGGAATGCAGTCAAAGAGAAGGAACTGGTTTTAGAAGGTTCGTGACCATAAAAAGATAAATGTGAGGAATGGGATGTTCCCCAAATGACCACCAGAGACCCACAAGAAACTCCAACTCTAATGTAAATGAATTCTGAGAAGGAATTTAAAGATGTAAAAGAATTCATGGGAGTGTTTGGCAATACGTATGATTCCAGGGAAATGTAATGAATATGCATTAATTGTATCGATATAAACTGGTATGTTAAATGGCTGGGGGTGTGCATGTTACGAGGAGCAATCCCTCACCCAGTGCTGAAATAGAGGTCTGCTTTCTAATTCTGCAATGACAGTGTTAAAGAGTTATATTTTTCCCAACATTTTTGGTGACAATTTTTAAAGTGTTATGTCACTGTTGTACCGAGAACGGCGAGAAACGACACAATCCAAGTTCGGGAAAACAATCCAGCGAGCGAATGAGCGAGCCCCGTTCATTAATTAAAGACCGCTTATATAACTTGGTTCGCAAAGAAGACAGGAGTTCATTGGTTCTTTGACCAGCCATCCCTTGGCCTATTGGCCGAAACCCACAACACCCACTTCAAAATATTTTTTTCAATATGTACCGTAACAACTTTGCACAACAGATCCAAGGTACATAGATAAAGAATTCGTCTACAAAACCGTCTTCGTTGTTTTCATCTAGTCTGCATGTGAAAGCAATGCTCTCACAGAATATTAAGAAAAAGCTGAAGAATTTCTCTRCTTCTAGCTTTTTAGCATCCACAATTCCCCCTTTYTGTTTAAGACCGAAAGGTAGCATTTGTAATCCTCTGCGGGATCCCTTGCAGCAAGGAGAACAAACACAGCACAAGAAGTCCATTTGGTAGTGGCCAGTTACCAAACAGAATTTAAATCAGACATTGATTTAAAGTTGGCAGAGAGATTCTCCGGTGGTGCCATGGGAGATACATCTAGCAAACCCAATTCTACATCAACTATTACAATTCTACATCAACTACTACAATTCTACATCAGCTATTAATTCTAAATAGCCTTAGGGGCTCTACATCAGTTGCTAGCTCTGAACAGCCTTAAGGGCTTTAACATTCTGATTCCATAACGAAAGAAACTTAAAGTTCATCCTCTCCTTGTAGAAGGACCATCCGACTGATGGTCGGTACCCTGGTCATCATCAGAAGGATCATTCAGTTGATGATCTGCATTCTGGTCATCATTTAAAGGTTGCCTTGGAGGTTGCCTGTTCTGCTTCTGGTGCCGCAGGTCAGGGCGAACGCATCTTGCAGGTAGCCATCGCACCCCAGTATCTGTGGAAATGCAAGCATACCCACGACCCCAAGCAATAAGCTCACACGGGCCTTGCCACTTGTTAGTGAGTAGGTCCCGTACCCAGACCTTCGCTTGAGGCAGGTGCGTCTCGAAGACCGCAATGAGAGAAAATGATTAAAAATAACAGGATTATTTGAATTTGGTGGCACTGTAAGATGATTAATTTGTATACAAAGCTTTTTCTAGTGGGCTCTGTGGGGCTTCTCCATGCATTCCCCCTTTTTGTTTCTCCAGAACACGCTTCAAAGTGCCGTGAGCGCGTTTCAACAATGGCTTGGCCAGTAGGAGAACGCGGAATACCCGGAATATGGTTCACACCCCATAGGTGCAGAAACTGCTGCGTCTTTTGTGAGACGTAGGCAGGACCATTATCGGTTTTCACAGAAGAAGGCATTCCTAAGACCGCGAAAGCCAGTTTCCAATGGGCAATGACATCACGGCCTTTTTCCCCAGTATGAACAGATGCCCACATAGCTGAGGAGAAAGTGTCAATAGACACATGCACATACTTGAACCGACCAAATTCAGGGATGCGCGTTACATCCATTTGCCAAAGCTGCAAGGCTTTTAGACCTTTGGGGTTTACTCCCGATGGCAGAGGTGCAGTGAGCCCGTGACAGTCAGCATAAGCACTGACAATGTCCCGAGCCTCAATTGGCGTTAAATGAAACTACTTCTGCAGGATATATGCCTTGGCTTGTGCAATTTTGTCAGGCTGAGGCGCTACCCATGCAGGGTTAGCTAGCATGTCAGCCCTGGCACTACCTTCTGTTATGAAACCTGGTGAATTGGTGTGACTTCTTGAATTGCACACTACAAAGTTTTCGATAGTGAAAACAGAGCCGCATTGTTGACTTCTTTTAGAAGTGAACAATCTAAGCATTGGGTTATGTCTGCTACATAAGCAGAATCAATGACCAAATTCAAAGTGATATCAATGGAGGAATCCACTCGATAAACCTGGCGAGCAGAAACAGCCTGTTGAACCTCCTCCAGCGCTCGTCGCGCCTCAGGAGTCAATTTCTGAGGTGAATTCAACTCGGAGTTTCCCTTTAAAATATTAAAAAGCGGGGAAAGTTGCATCGTGGTTAGTCCTAAGTAAGGACGTAACCAATTGAATCTCTTTACAGGTTCGACATAAGGATGTAACCAATTGAATCGCTTTACAGGTTCGACATTGTTTGCTGCAGACACAGTAAAAGCAAATTTAGGTTTGTCATTAGGATGCAAAGGAATTATGAAAAAACAATCCTTCAAATAAATGATCAGAGTTTCCCACCCTGTTGGGATCATGGTGGGTGAGGGCATACTAGGCTGCAATACCCTCATACATCTATCACTGCATTAACTTATCCTGGACTAGGCCACGGAACTGCTGCCAGAGCAGAGCTATAGCCCCCAGACCCCACCTTAGAGCAGGCTTCGACCATTTCAGGTAGGGTTGGATCCCCTGGTAAGGCAGCTATGATCTTTCTACACTCATCATTAGCATTATCTCTCTCTAATTGTCTGCACATCATTTGCCTTAACACCTCATCTTCAACCTGCTTCTCAAGGGCTGCGGCAACTTTCTCCACGAAGGATAAAAATTGCTCATTCTGCCCCTGAGATATCTTTACATATCGTGTTTTAGGAGCAGCCATGTCTATGGTTTTTAATAAAGCTCCCATGCCAACACTTTGGGCCTGTTCAAGGACCAGAGGATCCCAGTTAGCTTGGATGTCAGGATTAGAAAAGACACCAAGCCCCATAAGTGCATCCACTCCAACTCCCAACCTGGGATGACCTGGAGGCAACATCGTATTCTGAACTGCAGCCTTGTCAGCCAGCCTTTTCCAGTTATTCTCAAAAACTGTAAATTGCAGGTTGAAATAACACCTGAGCTAGATGCTTAATGTCAAACGGAGAAAGCAGCTCAGTATTCATCACTCTAATAACCTGCATAACTTCTGGAGAACCAAGCCCATGATGTGCTACTTTGGATTGTAGATCCTGGACTACTCTCCAGGCAATATTTGCATGTCTGTCAGGCAGACCCAAGTTGGGGAGAGCTTTCTGCACAGGAAATGCTTGAATCACTCCCTCTGAGGGTGCACTATCGTCTTGAGCTACCGTTACACTTTCTTGAGGTGTTGTAGCAACCAGTTCAGGTTCCTCCCGAGATACCTGCACAGGCTCCTCCCGAGGTACCTGCACAGGCCCCTATACCTCGCCAGGCATCCCTACTTTCTCTATTAAGTCCCAATCTCCCTCCTCCAAAGCCCGCAGCTTAACCGACTACCAGAACTGCTTCGCGTATTTTGGCCGTACAGTCACCTTACAGTCTGGCAGCATCCAAGGACGGCTCTGTGGCATCCGTGTTACAGATTGCCGTCTCTCAGCCACGGGCGCTGGGCTAGCAGACAGCATAGTGGCAGAGGCTGTAGCTGCTTGTGATCCTGCAGCTTGAAACGTTATTGCTTTTAGCGGTGCCGGTGTCTGTGCAGGCGCTGCTACTTTCGGGCTTTCCGTTGCTGCACTCGCCGCCATGTTCATGGCTGCCGCGCCAGCTTGCGTAGCCAGCTCGGGATGCCCTGACGTGGGCCTGGCAGCAAGTGCCTGCACCAACGCGTCCGGCAGCGCTGCTAGCTGCCGCAAAACATTTTGTAGAGCCGTGGAGATATCTGCCGTAGGCGTCTGTCCCATCTGCGCTTGCGCGGGGAAATACCCAGATGCCGACGCCTGCGCAGAGAAGCTGGGCGCCACTGACGCATGCGCAGAGTGATAGGCCATCCTGGGCACACATGTGGAATAGCCGGGCCCCGCGAGCGTATTTGTAGAATAAAATCCATAAGCTATATGGTCAGGTGGCCACGCCGTTGCGCCAGTTGTAAAAGGCGGCTGTGGCTGAGGCACCAYGGGCATGCTGGGCAGTGCTGCTAGGGCTGGCTGCAGGGGGGAAACGGCGATGCTAGGGCCGAGTGCCCAGCAACCGCCGGAACACTTCCCGCTGCTGCCGGCTGTGGTGAAAGCTGCGGTGTGGCTCCCTGTGGCAGAATCCCGGCTGTCGTGACTGGCTGTGGCATCAGAGGAGCTGTAGAGATAACAGGTCCCACCACAGCAGCTGAAGTAAACGGCTATGCAGTTGGTTGTGCTGCAGAGGGTGGGGAGGGTGGCCACTGGTCTCGCATAAAATTCCTACAGGGCATCAAATAAAAACCGCCACGCACGAAGCAGGTCTTGCACCCCAGTATCTCTGTATGTGAATTCATGAAGTAATTTATCCCCTATCCCCTATTTCCAAGTTTCCAAGCAAAATGCAGTGGCAGGTTCTGCTGAAAAACCGTGGTCCTCTGCCCAACGCAGGATATTACACAAAGTGTCATCGGAAATATTAGCTCCCGAGACCAACAAAATATTTTTCCAGGCAGAAAGGACTGTGCTTTCCTTTGTACTTTTATGCTCCATCTTTTCAGTTTCTGTCTAACACCCTGGTGTCTGGACTAGGGGTCTGTCCCGATAGCCTCGCGGCGGGAGGGGGTGCCTACCTCCAAGCTGCTGCGGAGCATTCCAGTTAGTCTCTTTCAGTTGCGATTGTCGTACACGTTGCAGGTCACCAGATGTTGCTGTTGTACTGAGAACGGCGAGAAACGACACAATCCAAGTTCAGGAAAACAATCGAGCGAGCGAATGAGCGAGCCCYGTTCATTAATTAAAGACCACTTATATAACTTGGTTCGCAAAGAAGACAGGAGTTCATTGGTTCTTTAACCAGACACCCCTTGGCCTATTGGCCAAAACCCACAGCACCCACTTCAAAATATTTATTTCAATGTGTACCATAACAACTTTGCACAACAGATCCAAGGTGCACAGATAAAAAATTAGTTTACAAAACTGTCTTCGTTGTTTTCATCTAGTCTGCGTGTGAAAGCAATGCTCTCACAGAATATTGAGAAAAAGCTGAAGAATTTCTCTACTTCTAGCTTTTTAGCATCCACAGTGTTACACATTTCTCAAGGCTTTGCTTTGGGGATTTACATTGGGCAGTGGTGTTGTCGCACCCTTTCTAAGAGCTGAATCTTGGAAGGGCAGCCAGGTTCATTAGATCTACTGAACCATAGCCTACTCCTTCTAATAAAAACCACTGCCCCAGTGGTTAAAAAAGGATAGTGGAGAAAACTGTTGCTTGAAAGGGAGAAACTGGCAAAATGTGGGGAAAGAAATTAATTCTTTCATATATGAAGTACTAAGGCCTGAACAACAGGCTCTGACTGAGGCCTGAACAACAGGTCCTAAGCGAAAGTTGACCTCTAGATGAACCTTCCAAACCAATGTTATATATATATATAGACTCATTAATGAATTATTATTAGCAATATAATATATATATCCGCTCATTGGTGAAACATGTATTTACCTTTCTGTATTTAGAAAACAGATGAGTCCACATCTGGCCTTGTTTGGGAGTGTAGGATCAAAGACAACTCCCTTGGTTTCTCCTTGAGCCTTGTCCAGGCTTTAGGAGAAACGCAATAGGAGAATGAAACCAGATGTTTCCTTAAGAGAAATCATGGTTGTTTATTCAACAGAGTTAATCCTACAAATCAAAAATACGCAAGTAAGAATGTCACCTTTTGGTTACTGTTACTGTAGTCTTTAAAGCTGTGATTTTGGGGCAGGGTGGTGATTGTTTGTTTTGAGCTAGGCCATCATAATTACAGGGAAGGTTGTTCTAATACCTGTGTGATAATTACCATTTACCATTTGTTTGTTAATGCCAGTGTTTGTTGCTGTGTTTATCTAGATTGCTGGAGTTGCAAACATGCTTAGAAAGAAAAAATCAATGTAAATTCAGCTAAGCAATTAACATGCATTTTTCTAGGCACAGAGGGTTTGTGGCCTGTCGGTGATTGAGGCACGGACCCAGACCACCAAGGAATCTGAATTGTTTATTCAAAGAAATGAGCTGTTTTTATACACTTTTCCAAGGCACAGTATTTCCTTACATGGTAATTCTCACTGTGTGACCTATCCCGTGTTGCCACATCAGCAACACACTTTCCAAATGTCCTTCTATGGGATGATCACTTGCTGTTCACCCGTCCGTCAGCTCCTGGCAGGCTCCTCTCTGGAGGGCTCTGCCGTGTGACTCCTCCTCTCCCCAGGGTCCGGTGGAGACAAGCTTCTCTGTGCCGCCATGTGCTCCTTTGTGCTGCCACGTGCCTCTGCAGGCAGGTTTTACGGCTTGTAACTCAACTCCATCTAATTTCTCCCCATAATTCCCTCTTTTTTTTATATACAAACAAGAATTATGAAACAAAACACTTCTAACATTAGAACATGTTTGGCCCACTGCCAACCAAATAAGCTCCATTCCTCACAAAAGCAGTATCTTTCTTATAAACAGGGGGATAGATGAAAACACCTAATAACTAGTCTTATGTATGAAGACAGTGATTAGACAGATGAAACTCTGAGAAACAACATAAAGTTGTCTTAAACTTTTACCATCACCCACAGTCTGCAATTGCTGCRAGGTCCTGTTTCACAGTGGAGACTTGGAGTCTTTCTTGGGTAAGACTTCCAAGTTTACCTCGAAAGAGGGTCCAGCTTTCATAAGATCAAATCAACAAGTCAAAGTGACCTTTAGGGCAGAAACATCTGGGTCTGATGGTATAATTTCCAGTCAGCCAGGGCTAGGGCTTGGCCAGAGCCTCAAGCCATGACTGAGAGGGTTTCCCTAAAATACTTACAAAATTGCCTAAAAACTTTATTACTATCAGTTAGGAACGTGACTTCAGAAGAGTTTATCTTCCCCACAAGCTGATTATGAAGCTGGAGTATCCAACGCTGGTCAGACCACTCTTGTAGGTACCCATCTTGGACCAGTATCTGTGGAAACATAAGCACATCCTCGCCCCCAGGTTATCAATGGAAAGGGGCCTTCCCATTTTCCACTTTCAAGATTCCTAACAAGTACCTCAGCTTTTTCTAAGTGAGCTTGTGATCATTCTGAATGTGATTGAAAAATTAAGAACATATAAAGCTTTTTGCAGTCTTTTGTGGGGGGTATACCCCATCTTTGCACCCCCCTTTTTTGTTTTAACAATTTGAACTTGAGAGCGCTATGGGTCCGTTCTGCACATTCACTTGTATGGGCAGAAGCAAAAAAATATATGTGGAAAGGGTAGCAATCGTATCAAGAACATATTTCAATCAACCAAATTCAGGAAAATGTGTAACATAACATGCAGTTTTCTTACTATGAACAGTAAAATAATATATCTAATAGAACAAGCACTCACCGAGCAAAAATAAGCAAGGTAGTTATCTTCAACTGCTTAAATACTTCACTGTTTGACAGAATGTAAATAAATCCAGACCTTGGACATTACAGTTATGATAACATTAACTCTCTAAGTGGTTTCAAAAGATAACAAGCCCTGAGTCAGAAGTTGCTGCCGGATGAGAGGGTTATGGTCTTTCATTCCAGTTTCATTCCAGCYTTTTCCACATCAGGGAAGCAGCAACATGGGAACTGTTCTTCCAGTTTCTTCAAGTCGGAAAAGAGTACTTCGAAAAAACATATCAATTAATTTCTGCTTGAAAAGATAGCTTACAAATTACGATTATTACAGGAGCATCCCTAACAAAAAGCAGTAAGAACAATGCAGGGTGTCACAAGGTGGTGTGGTGAAAAAGCAATCTTTGAGATAAGGTCTACGATTGTGGCAACATTTTGAATAACGAAAACAGAAGAGTTCTATGGACCAGCTGCAGGAACRACATGCCTAGCCCGCAGCCACCCCGCACAAGCTGGTACAAATGCTGAATGCTGCAGCCCCCCCCACCCCTGAGGAAGGGGCCATTGGTCCACTCAGTCCTTTTCTCCAGCACAGTATCAGCTCCCGAGGGTCTGCAGGGAATAGGAGCTCTGGCTGTAGTGGCACGGGTCGGGCGGCCGCGCGGGTCCCACCGGCTCGTCTCTTTACTTCCCRTATGCAGAGAGCTGCGCTCACCCTGCCAGATTTGCTGTGTCACCAGCACAGTGTTCGCCGCTGCTTCCCAGCTCTGCCATGTGCTCGCCAGGGTGGTGCAACTCTGCCAGGTGCTCTCCGGTGTGGCACAGCTCTGCCATGTGCTCACTGGCGCAGTGCAGCTCTGCCATGTGCTCGCTGGCCTGGCACAGCTCTGCCGCGTGCTCGCTGGTGGGGCACGGCTCTGCCATGTGCTCCCTGGCACTGCATGCTCGCCGGTGCTGCGCCCCTGTGGCCCTGCACGCTCTCCCCCGCCACGTCTGCCGCTGCTGCTGCACTCTCGCAGAGGGCAAACGGAGAGGGAACATGCTCCCAGGAAGGGCCCCCTTGGCTCCAACCCCTCGCCGCGACACGGGTCCAGCTGATGCCACATGGTGCGGGGCGGCACGAGCTCTTCTACGATACCGTCCGGCTTCCCTCCAGAGTCAAATGGGTTGGGGGATGAGGGGCCATCTTCTGGTTCTCCTCCCACAGCCCTGACAGACTTACGGTTCACTGGCGGTGCAGAAGGGCTCGGCACAGCTGCCACGGTGGCACAGGCATCTTTCTTTGTCCGGTCTCTGGGTGCCGCATGCGCTGTGAGCGCCTCGCACACAGCCCTCCACAGACACAAACTTGGTCAGCGCTGCGTCACCTTGYGYAACTCGGTCCCACAACRCGTCTCCTAAAGCGTCCCAYGTCCACRGAYCAAAAATAYTGGTACTATCTAAAGTYGAGTCACAGTCTTTTGCCCAGAACAAGAGTCTGTTCAAATCTGTAGACTCAACTTTCCTGCCGTGTTTCTCTAAAATCCGTTCCAACGTCTCTGCGACGTTCTGTTCGTGGGATACGCCATCCCCCGTCGTTCCCCGTGGCTCACCTACAACTTGCAGGGATTAATCGCTGGCCAGCTTTCCTGCTTCTTTCAGCAGCACTTCAAGTTCCACGGGGCTCAACGACGGACGCGCAGTTAGACGTATAATAAATTCCTCACACAGGGACATCATTTGTCAGTGATTGAGGCATGGACCCAGACCAGCAGGGGATCTGAATCATGTATTCAAAGGAATGAGGTGGTTTTATACACTTTTCCAAGGCACAGTATTTCCTTACATGGTAATTCTCACTGTGTGACCTATCCCGTGTTGCCACATCAGCAACACACTTCCTTCTATTGGAGGATCACTCGCTGTTCACCCGTCCGTCAGCTCCCAGCAGGCTCCTCTCTGTAGGGCTCTGCCGTGTGACTCCTCCTCTCCCCAGGGTCCGGTGGAGACAAGCTTCTCTGTGCTGCCATGTGCTCCTTTGTGCTGCCATGTGCTCCTTTGTTCTGCCACGTGCCTCTGCAGGCAGATCCTACAGCCCGCAACTCAACTCCATCTAATTTCTCCCCATAGTGGCGTGATCATGATACAACATTTTAACTTTTGAATGTTTAGCTCCAGCTTTGGATGAAACAGCAGGAAGCATGAAAGAATAGAAGAGCAAGCACTTTCTCCTGTTAGTTTACCTATTTGTTTGTTTGCTTGTGTATTACTGTCCCTGCCCTGCTCTGTGGGGTCCCACGTGCCCCCACATACGCACAGGTGGGTTCAGTGTTATAATTGGTAGCAAAGAGTCGAGAAGGGTACTTAGGTGCATTCCGGCAGGAGCATTTATTGCTTCTGTACTGTCAAAGGTTGCAGAGGCAAATACAAGAACAATGGCGAGCTCAGGGTTTTTCGCGGGGCTGGGGAAAAGGCGGGACTAGGGAACAGTGACCAATGGGGAAGCTCTGGGGGAGTGACAAGGGGTAGAGGCTAACAACTAACCGRGGAATTCAAACTGTGATAGATTAGCCTAACAGAACAATGCATCCTGGGAGAAGCCTTTTTGGTCACCCTAACATAGTGTATGTTCACTGGCCACCATACTTGTGTGTTGTGGGCTGTTGTCTCGGTTTGAAAGACAGGTGTCTGTCAAGGAAGGCAGGAGCCTCCCCTGAAATGGAAAATGCAACCCCCTTCCCTCCGAATTATTATAATTTTGAAATTAAGGGGCTTTCAGGCAAAGGTA